>JAEMTY010000052.1:0-75000 GCA_020423425.1 Chrysopa pallens
AAGTTTAAAATTTCCATTTGAAAAGTATGTAAATAATAAATATTATTTTGTTCATATAAGAATTAATTCATTCAATTGAAATAGCTAATTAATCATCATCAAACATCGGAAATTTCATAAATTTGTTGAATTTGTTGTTTAAATTAATTAAATAAAATGTTGAAATCAGAATCATTATAATTGGGGTGAAACTTATAATACCCGACATATACGAGGGCAAGTCAATTAGTATAATATATACGGTGGATTGTCTTATCAGATGAAATTTCAATTATTTTTTTTATAGCCAATGAAACTGGGGTTGTGATTGTTCCTATCTGGGAGCAAATCTCAAAATTTTTTTTTCAAGTCAAATTTATGAAAAATTTTGAAAACCTCTGTGGCCTAAACAGTTTCACGAAATTATCTTCTGGGTTTTATCGATCATTTCTGGGAAACTTACGTTTGTGGGACGTCCTGAATCAAATTCGGTTTCTGTTAATGTACGGCCACGTTTAAATTAATTTATCCAATCGGGTAGTTCAAAAAAGTACTTCAAAATATTGATTTCTTTACAAAAAGTCACAAAAATTGAATATTTTTACATAATAAATACGATTTCTTGCCATAAAAATACAAAATTAAAACTTTTTCTTAATCCAGTAAAAACGTTGTATGCCATTTTGGTGACGTAATATCGGTATGAAATATTGAGAATACATATAGATATAACACATTGAGAACAAAACATAACCTAACACTTTCAAATATTTGTTTACTAATTAAGATAAGTGTTTAGAGTGAACTGACAGATGACAACTAATAATTTTTACCAAAATGACGTCACACCATGGCAGCTACCTAGTGTTTTAGATCACGTTTTATATTAATATAATAAAGTAATCATGTGCTTTTATGACTCAAATTAAAAATATTTTTATATAAATTTTAATTTTTGCCAATTTTTATGCTTTATTTTTCACTAGCGAAAGTACCCTATTATAAAAGTGTCATTTCTCAGCTAATTTAGTAATTGTAACGAAGTTGTAATCTTAATTTCTCATTATCTTTGATAATTACTAATTTATTGCTAAATTTCGATATATGATAAATGCTTAGAAAGAACGTTAAGACGTTTACCAAAAAAATAGTAATAGAGAAACTTCCTCTTGTTTTCTGTTTGTTTTTCAATTTCTTTATTCTGCGTGATTGAATTATTCCAGAAATGTAACTAAATATGAAATCATTATCAATTCGATAACGTCCAAGCAAGTAAACAATAATAAATATTTATTAATCATTACATCCGCGACTAAAATATAACACAAAAAGGCGTATAATAATAATAATATAACAAACAGTCTCGACTGTAATATGGTATTATGTCTTGTTTACGTCGAATACAGTGACGTTACACTACTACATGTCGCGCGTCCTTATTATGAGTAATACAATTTTGTTTTATAATTACTTTAGTAATAGAAAAAAAATTCAATTTGAATTATGATGGAAATCGTCATGTTAGTTTTTTTGAAATTCACGGTATTATTGAAATCTGTGGGTCAAAACTATCCGAGAACATATATTTTATCCAAATTAAGAGCAGAATAAATTTTTCGATTTTCTCAAAGCAATATTATTTTTTCTAATCGTCTTCGAAAAAAAACTATGTTTATAATCGTAGATGGGAGATTGACTTAGGTTTTCATTAATTGTAGTTTGGAGGCCAATTTAACGGATCTAAATCATATAATATCTCAAAAACTAGTCGATTGGTCGTAAATTGTTATTTTTGAATTTATTTAGATCTTAATTATCCAAGAAAACACATAAACAGCGAAGAAAAACTTTTCGCTGGTAAAAACAATCACAAAAAATATGTTTTTCGGCAAAATTCACCATTTAAGGTCTGATTAAGATTCAATATACACGAAATATTAAATTGTCAGGAAGCATAAAGAGTTCTTAGTGTACATTAACGTTGAAAACCCACAAAAACTATTAAAACTGGGCCACAACACCAAAATGAGCAACTATTAGTTTGAGGCGGAACAAAATTTTCCTTTTTTTGCAATTTTCGAATTATGTGATCTTTGAAATAAAATTATATTTTATAGAACAAATATTAAAATTTTCTTGAGTTGATAACAATACAAATTATATAAAAGTAAAGTAATAAAATTGACTTTACGGATTAATAATATAGGTAAAATTTTTATGATGTTCGATTAAATAAGTAGTCGGCTTATAATACGTGACAATTATCACATAATTAAATTCTTTTCATATAAACGTTTTGTTACGAATTTTTTTATTATTTTGATTCATATTAATATAGAAATTAAATAAACAAAGCACGTCTGATTGTTATTTGTATTTTAAATAGTGATTATTATAATGAGGAGGCCCCTCAAACATCTAAATAATAATTAAATAATTTCAACTTGAGTCATTATTTTTGAAAAAAATTTAATATAGCAGTTAATCAAATTATAAAACACCTTTCAAATGGTTCATCGAGATCTTCCAATTATTATTTTGCATATCTTGAAATTAGGATACTAAAAATATTATTCGAGAAATTTTATTTCAAAACCGTTAGATTCTAAGAATGACCTTAAAAAATGATCAAATTTTTCGTTAATTTTAAAAGAATATCCAAATAAAGTATTAATCAATTTTAAAATTATGGCGCAATTAAAAAATTCCAAATTCGACTTAGGCTTGAAAAACTGTATTTAAAGAAAGTCCCTTAGTAGTAATAGAAAATAAAATTTAATAGATAATGATTCAAAATTTTAGTATGTTATAGTTAACGAAACATATTATATAAAACATAAATTTGGATAACCTGCCGATCAATTAAGAGAATTAAAAATACACTAAAAATAAACCTTAATTAACAAACTTATTTTAAGATTATTTCGTATATTTTTAATTAATAATTACTATCTTAATTGATCGGCAAGGTAACCAAATTTGTGAAAATTTGAAAAAAAGTATAAGCACAAAAGTTTTAGATCTTCTTATTACCTACAACTTTGCCATTTAACTTTTTTCCATAGGGCTTGTAGTTTTGCCGGAAATCGAAATAACTCGTGTTTTACCCTTAAAAACTCACCCCCTACCATTTCCCGACCCCAGATCACTCGTTAATTATTTTTCCTTTCATATTTGTTATATTCTCTTCCGTTTCCAATGGGTTTCATCCTACTATAATTTATTTTTTTATATCAAAAATTATCGACCCTGGTCTAAAAAATTTTTTTACTCAAGTTTGAATTTTAAAGTAATGAATGAACAGTTTTTTTTTATTATTATTTTTTTCAAAGATCTCACGCTTCTAGCTATCCTTGAAAACGACAATAATTGCATATTTTAACATTATTACTTACTACATAATATCAAAACTACTTGTGTTCACAAAGAATTTAACACACAGAGAGCAGAGCAAGTGGGTAGGATTCTCAAATGATTGCAAAATAAGTATATGTGTATACTACTATATAAGTCAATGGTATTATTTATATTATTATTATTATTATTATTATAAACTTTATTTATTAACTAAATGGCATTGACTACATATAACCTCATATAATATACATACACTCAAATAATACTCAAAATAAGACCATAATAATAATATTTACTTATTAATTTTGTAATTAGTAATGTTTTAATAATAATTATAATTAAATTTTATACTTTCATTTTATTTAATTTTTTTTTTAATAATTAAATATTATTTAATCATTTTTTTATGCAGTGTTAAGTTTTTTTTTATTGAACTGTCGCTTTGTGGTGGTTCAGGCAGAAAATACGAGATTATAAAATCAAAAATTTTTGAATTTCATTTAAAATTTCATTATAGCTAGATTTTGATAATACTAATACTGGAATATAAAAGAGCGTGAATGAAAATTAAAAACAATTTTTTTCGGTTTTGAGACTAAAATTTTATAATTTCTTTAATTTACGTAAAAATTCGAAAAAAAAACTTCCTTGCTTGACTAAAGACGTCCTACGAAAAAAAATTAGAAAATTTTTTTTTTCAAAATATTCAAAGATTCAAAGATCCCTTCTTTAAAGATTGCAAAAACAGTTTTATGGGTTATTCTGTCATCACCGGTCATTTTCTATAGAAAAGTTGCCCAATAAAATTTTTTTATATTTATGTAATTTATAAAACATTTTTATTCAAAATCAATTCATTTGTGCATACTAACATTATTTATCTTAAATTTGAAAGGGAAGTGTATATAAGTGCCATGGACATCGAAAGGACCTCTTACCGTAGATTAACCCTTATGTATAATCACTATGGAGATGAACATGTATGACGTCATTTATGTAAATCTTTTGCTTAAGTAGGAATTTTGAACGTCCATATTTTGGCTATTCTTTAAGATTTTTAAAGAAAAACTTCAAATTTATGTTCGTGAAGTAAAAGCGCTTCAATTGAAGTGAAAAAATTTGTGCATCTTCCGTCTTCTACCGTCACAATGATATATTAATTAAACAATTAAAATTAGTATATTTTTAAGAGCCATCTTGTATACTTTCATAGACATCAATCATCCAATAATTTGTTAAGTTTTAAATCCTAATTTGTATTTTAAAAATAACTGACTACAATACTAGTAGTAATCAATCTTTAATTAATTTTTTAATTTCAATCATTATATGAATCATTATTGCATTAATGTTTTATAATCTAAATGGTTGTAACCTATATTTTTATATCCCACCATAAAATAATATTTTTTTCAAATGTTTATAAACAAAATTAGTATTAATCATTAATAACACTAAATATTTAGCAAATATTCACTTTTTATTTATAAAAAAAATTATTATTATTTATTGTTTTGGTTAATATAACCATATTTTCAAACTATAAAAGTCTTTCTTAAGACTTCTTTAAGATGTTTCAATTATGACGTCGTGGTGACTTCTAAACTCTTAAGTTTTTTTTCTGACTTCTTGCGAAGTCAGAATTGGAAATTTTTTACGAAGTCTTTTAATTTTCGAACGAAGTCAAAATTATGAGCACTGTAAGGTAGTCATTTTTATGTTTTCCGTAAGAAATCGGAAACATAAGCTCTGTAAGATTATAGTCTTTTTCCTGAGTTTCGTAAGAAGTCGCACGTATAAGTGTTTTTATCGAGTTTTATAAGAATTCAGAAATATGAGGTCCCTTTTAGAATTTTTCTAATGTGCATTTGACTCAAATTACATCTACTTTTTTCGAATAGAACCTAAAATTTAATTAATTCTGTTTCATGGTCTTTATTTTTTTTCCTTTTTTATTAAAAATTAATTTGTAGTATTATCATAAAGCAAATAAAAAATCGAAGATAACGGCAATATAGTGACAGATTCGTTTTACCACAAATACCACTAATGATTTGGTTGAAATTTATTTATGAGATTCTGTTTAAGTTCCCAAATTTATCTAGATAGATTTATTTATTTATTTATTTAAAAAATTAATATTTATCAATTCATGTAAATAGAATATCTAATATTTGAGCATAATATCATTGACCATCGCGTGGCGAAATGGGTAGAATTACGAACTTTTACGTAATAGTATCAGTGTTCGAAGCTAGGTGTTATTCTAGAAATTCTTTAATTTATTTAAAAAAATATATTTATTTTCATATTGTAAGAAACGAATTTTTTTTAGTAGTCAGAAAAAAAATTCTTAAAGCACTATCATAATTTTTTTTAGTAGTCAGAAAAAAAATTCTTAAAGCACTATCATTTCCAAATCATAAATAAGAATTATTTAGGAATTTATCATTAACTTAAAAATCATTACTTTAAAATTTAAACTAGAATAAAAATATTTTTAGACCAAAGTTGATAATTTTTGAAACCAAAAAAATCATAGTAGGATGAAACCCATTGAAAACTGAAGAGAATATAAACAAACATGAAAGAAAACATAATTTACGGACGATCTGAGGTCGATAAGTGAGTTTTTAAGGGTAAAACACGGTTTATCTCAATTTCTGGCCAAACTACAAGTCCTATGAAAAAAATTAACAAAGTTGTAGGTAATAAAAAGATCAACAACTTTTGTATTTACACTTTTTTCACATACTCACAACTTTTTGTTTTTGAGTCAATTCTATTTTAATTTTCAAGTTATGGTATTGAGTCTATTTTCACATTTTGATGTGAAATATAGCAAATTTAGTATTAGCCAACAATCCTATTCTTTCAATGCAATAATATTATCATTGATATTTCTATTATTCATGTCCCATTTACTATTTAATACAAATCACATTTTTATATACAGTCATTAAGTTAAAAAATGTGATTCATTTGAATTGAATTTCCTGAATAAATAACGCACAAACAAACTCAGTCAGACAGATAGACGTTACATATACATACATATTATATATATATACAAACAATCAAAATTATTGTACTCCCAATTTGTTTTTATAAATTTAATTCCATCGTCGCATCAAATTACAATGTTTTATTATCAGTTATTATTTTATTATATAGTGTATATAGCACACATAGAGTACGATCTGGACGTACCTGGTGTATGTAAAAAAAATAGAGCACCGCATTATTTTAATAGAATATAAGGCCGCACTAAATTTTATTTATTACATCAATTGAAACGTGTTTACTTCACGAACATGAAACAAAGAGGGAAATTTGAGCTTATGACATCAACTTTTACTTTCTCCATATAAATTACATGTTAAACATCGTTTTCAAGAAAGGGAGAGAAAATAAAAAAAATAATAAGCCGTGATATCTTTGTTTTGGAATCAATTTTAATTTAATTTTTAAGCTTTTTTTAATAATATTGAGACTAGTTTCACATTTTGATGTGAAATATATCAAATTTAGAATCATTTCGGTACACTTTTGTGTAAGAACAGCTAAAATATTGAGGATGCGAAACAAAAAAACACTTTTGAATTTTCCAAGTAATCAGATTCGAAATTCGGATGTATAATATTTAAACTTTAACAAAATTTACCGTTGACAGAATGTTATGCTCTATTTTTACACACCCAAGTACCTCCATAACTTGCTCTTACACCACTATTGTATACAATACAAAACTTAATATGTCACATGATATACGAATTTTACTTTGTTTAAAATTGTTAGAATACAACATTTCTCGTAATCTTTTAAAAAATAAATACTATTTGGAAGTAAAAGTGAATCACGTGCGCCACGATCATAAGACATTGAAAAAACCTTTTTTTTTTTTTTGAAAATTTGTCAAAAGTGTTTTTCAGCGTTTTGATTTAACTTGAGTACCCTTAGAGCGGTCGCAATACGACCATAATAATCACTCAAAAGATAATTCCACTGCCTTTAAACAAAACAGTATATATGCGTGTGTATGGTAGTGTGTGTAATATAAGCCACACCTCTTATAATATATGTATGTCATAGTGTGTGTAATGTTTTTTTTTATTGATTTAATGTATTTTTTATGCATAATTCAAAATAAATATTAGCATTCTCTAGTCCTTTTGTATATAAATTATAAGTGTGCCATATTTCATAATCCTACGTCAGCCCAATTTTCGTAAAAAGCGGTACAAAATTTTTGCTTCACGTATTAATATATAGATATTAAATATCACGATCCAAGTGTTGCTCAATTACTTATCCATGTGACTTTCTTAAATTTAAACAATAAAAATCGTCCAAATTAATTTTTTGGAAAAGAGAGAATTTAATCTATTAAGTGATATCATTTTTAAATTTGTTTTTGTAAAATTTACAGTGAAGGATTTTTCGCTGACATTTAAAAACTAATGACTCAAAATATGAGTACATTTAAATGACTTTGCAATTTAAAAAAAAAAAAAAAAGCAAATAAATAGAAAAACGCTTCAAAAATTCTTGATGAAATACTTGGATGATTTGATAAGTAAAAGAATTTGCAATGAATTTCGTATTTAAAAATTACCCATAATAATTATTTAAATAAAAAAGGGAATTTGATATCTGATGAATGTTTGGAAAATTTCATAAATTTTATATGAGCAATATACTCTGGTGATAAACTAGTGTAATTAATGAATAATACGATATGATATATTCAAATAATAAGAGGCTTGTAAAGGGAGAAAATTATTCTGTTTTGGTACTATAAAATAAAAAGAATTTTATAAATAAAAATTTAAAAGAAATTAAAATAAAACAGACTTAAAAAATTGGACTGAAAAGTGAAAAATAATTTTAAATTAAAAAAAACAGGAGGTTCTCAATTCGACTGTTTATTTTTATGTTCAGAACTTTCGACTGAGTGAACCGATTTTGATGATTCTTTTTTTATTTGAGCACGGGAAGCTAGGGTTTGTTTCCCGTGTGGTCTTTGATCTTAAATTCCTTAGGGTAGAGAAGGGGCAATAATATTTTTTAGTGATTAAATTTCATACAAATGACAAATTTTACGTAATTGTATACAACTCTCGAAAGTAAAAAATACAAAATTTAAAAAAAAAAACTATACTAAAAAGTAAAAATTAATTTTAAATTTTTTACATTATTTTTGAAGGCGGTTATTTTTTTTTTTGCTGTCGCAGTTTTAAATTGTTAGAAAAATTTCATTAATTTTTATAAATTTTGAAAAGGCGAACTTGATTTAAAAATTAAAAAGTGCAAGCTTCCATGTGATTCAGATTATTTTTCCAAAATATATTGACTGTTTTACTTTACGGACAATATTATAATTTTTGAGTGCGGCAATTTGTCATTTAGGTATCATTTCTAAAAATGCATTTTTATCCCACATGGGGGTTGCAATTTCTCTTTAAATTAACATGGGATCCTTTAAAGCTATACTGAATCCAACGCCATAAGAGTTTTTTTTTTTAATATACAAGCGAATTGATAACATCATCCTTTTCTGAAGTTTGTTAAAAATCAATATAAGCAACATATTTTCTAGTTAGACGTTTATTTAACAAATGTTTTACTTATATGCAGTTATAAAAAATACAACCTGTATATTTAAATAACTATATAAGTATTCAAATTTGATATTTAATTTAGGTATTTATTGATTAGTCATGTAAATTATTCTCTCTAAAATATTTTATGTCCATAATAATTTTTATTTATCATTTTTGTTGTCTGTCATATATTTGTTTATGTTAATATCAATTATTATTGTATTCGAATATGATTAACAAATTATCGTTAATAAATTTAATTAATAATAGCAAATATTTATTTTAAAAAAATTATCTTATTAAGCATTCTAAAAACATCGTTTAATAAATATGCTATCAACTACATTGATGGATTTAAAGAAAAAAAAATAACTAGCTTCAAAAAAAAATTAACTAAAAATTATACATTTTTAAATTAAATACTTCTATAAATAAGTCTCTTGTGACCAATTGTCTTTTGAATTCGACACAATGAATCTTGTTTTATTTAAGATTATGATTGAATCCGACTTCCAAAGGTAATTGGTGACACAGACCAGGGTAGAAGCTTTTAAAAATGGTAAAAAGTGAAAAAAATTATAGTACGATGAAACCCACCATAATATAACAAAAATGAAAGGAAAAATAATTTACGGGTGATCTATGGTCAGGAACTGGAAACTCACCTCCCTTCCACTTCCCGACCTCAGATCATCCGTAAATTATATATTTATCTTTCATGTTTGTTATATTCTCTTCCGATTTCAATGGGTTTCAGCAAGTATTTAGAGGTCTCTATCAAAACCTTTAAAATTTTAAGAACGTTGTTAAAATCATATAAAATTTCAAATGCATAACTAACCTGTTAATTTCTTTCCGTTGTTCCACAATATCAGTCATTTCAACAGTTTGAAATAACTGCATTTCCACTTCATGGCCAAACACACCACCCGGTATTTTTCGTAAAAACTTTTTTAAAACACTTGCTATCGTGTACACACTAAAATTATCCATATTTACAAGACGTCCAGTTTGAAGAAAATGTATTAATTTTTTCATAGCACCTTGATGTCCAGGCGCACGAAATACATCTTTGCGTACGGGCGCCTCCTTGTTTAATTTTAATATTAATACCTGTAATTTAATGCAAAATAAAAGTGCATTAATAATAAAATATTTTTAAATTATATTAAAAGATGTACCTATCTCAACGAATCAATTTTTAACCCTAGGTTATGCTTAAATTTTACTATTTAGGCGGTTTTTTTTTTTGAAAATTTTTATATAAAAAAAACTTATTTTAAGAGCGATTATCCACAGATGTTGTTGACATAAAAGATTGGGCTTCTAGCAAGCTGTTGACTTAAATGTAATTAAATGTAATATTCATTGTATTTCTTTCAATTTTCGAGCCCAAATAACTCAAACTATACTTAACCAAATGTTTTAAAACTGTACCAATATTGACAAGAAAACGGAAAATCGACAAAAAAATTTCTAAAATAAAAATATGATTGATTTAATGTTTAAAAATGTTTTTTTGTTAAAAACTTTTCGATAAACCCTCCGTCAATATTGTACATTTTTTGAGTTATTTTAAGATTTTTACGTAATGGAGGGTACTTCTGTATTATGTTTCAATCCCACTCAAGGAAAATTATTATGGTCGTTGTAAGTGCTGTAAATTTACGATCTTGTGTTTTTTTGTTATTGTGGTAGGAATATCATTCAAAAACATATATAGGCTAAAGCAAGGGCAAATAAAAGATCGTTTAAAATTTATTATCAAAAATTTGAGTTTCGTGTGGTATAATGTGTGCTACGGCTTTCTATGGGCGTGTATATCGAATGTCACTTAAATAATTAAAAATAGGACACACGTTATATGGAATTTTTTTTATTTCAATTAATCTGTAGTACCACCTCCTAAAATAATTACTGTTCCTCGTGAACCACCCTGTATTGAAGACAAAAAAAAATACAAAATTTTGGTAATTTCTGTACGAAAAGAAATTTTTAAATAAATCACTTAATGTGATTTTATACAAAAATTTTTCATTTGGACACCAAGTGTCACACATGTGTTGTTTTTTTTTTTTCAAAAAACAAGTTGTATGGATAAATGCAAAATCAATAAAGCGGGTCAAAACAGTCAGGTATAAAACACATGAGAATTGTAAATTTTTTTTTTTAAACTTGATTTCTCTAATAAAACACGAAACTTAGTGAAAAGAAGAATGACCGTTAAACCACTGTCATCTCTATGAATCAATTAAACATTTTTTTTGAAAGTGAATCCCATTAGAATATATTTAAAAAAAAGTATTTTTGAAAGTAAAAACTTGTGGAAATTCACAATATATGCAACCAATCAATTAAAACTCACTCCGGAAATTAGATTTTTTTTTGAAATAATTAACTGCTTTCAATTAAACAAATGGCATTAATTTGGTAATTTATATTTTGGTTAATTAATTCTTATGTTTTATAAAATTTACTGTTTCTGGTCTTTTAATTTTATAATCAGGGCCAGATTAACAAATATTGTTAATCTATTGTTTTATAACTTAATAATCAGGACCAGATTAATAAATTTTGAGCCCCCGGACAAACGTGTGGACTGATACTCCTTTATGTCGAGTACATAAAAAAATACATACTTATAGCCGTATTATGTAATTATGTACATGTATAAGAAAAACGGGGAAAATTAATGTCGTGTCTTCGTGTTGGGATCCCAAAGACATACATAAAGTTATTTAGTGATTTATTCTTATAAAAATAACAATCTTGCCGAATTAATCTAATTTTAACATAAAGTAGGAGTTCAAGAGAGGTGCCATTTTTTACCCGGATGCTTTTTGGGCCCTCTGACAAGACATTCGGAAAATCATGGAACAAACAGAGAGACAAACTGATGAAATAGAAAATGATCGTGTTTAAATACGAAATTATTATTCAGAAGAATCTCGATGAACTTGATTGAGTGTAAGTCTTCCCCAATCCCATTTTTTGAAGATAATGATTAAACCAGCTGATATTAAATTTGTTATTTAAATTTAATAATAGAGCAGAATCTAGAGGTACTTGAGTGTGCAAAAATGGGATACCACATTCCATCAATGAAATTGTGTTCCAAATAGCTTAAATATTAAAGATCCGAATGTTGCCGCATCAAGGAAGATAAATTTTTTATAGAAAATGGCATTTATTGCAAAAAATGTAGCACTTTCCAAAAAGAAGAAAATTAAGTTTTACAGTAGGGTAAACCATATTTACAAATAGCGTGTTTTGGCTATAAATCCCTTGAGTTCAAAAATGTTTATTGTTGCCTTATTTTATAGTCGAAAAAGCGGAGTGTAAAAAAATTGACCCTAAACATTCAGGTTCTTAATAATTAGACTATTCTTAGATACTCAAGTAAGGAAAACTACTACATTCTCTCTCGTCTTACGATGGAAATCTATTTTTTTTTATTAATAACTGGTTAACATTCGCAAATTTTACGATTCTATCGCTTTTCGTCTGTTAAGCGTTTTCATTTTAAACAAAGTGCTTAATTATAACAAACTTCACTTGTACAGAAATATTTTCTAAAACTACCCCGTTATTAACCTTAAAATTAAATTATACACAAAATATATAATTTAAAGGGTTCGTTAAATTGACTCCCACAGAGTGTTTTAATTGATAAATTAAGAAAATTATAAAATATCTGAGTGACATACCAAAAGTGGTCCCGGAATATCATTTTTACAAACTTCTTCTAACGGGACACCAAATTTCACTTTCTCCAAACGTCTTGGATATGGTCCTGAAGGATGTCCACAACTTGTAACAACATTACTAAATGTGGCCGCTCGCCTATGCATTCTTGCAGCCCAACTGGTCATTTCCCTTATCAACCAGCTGGAAGTATCCTAATAATTTAGGAACTTCGGTCCACAAATAAAATTATTTTAAAATTGTTTGCCCAACCGACGACAATCAGAGGAGCAATTTAAAACTGAATGTTATTCATCGAACCATAACCCAACTTTCACATTTAAATACAAAATAATTATTTATTATTTACAAAACAAAACACATTTTTCACATACTTTTTTTAAAATAAAAAATTTTTGTAATAAAATATCAAACATTTTTTTAATAATTATAAAATTTGGCACAACATTGTTGTTTTTTTTAACTAACATAAACGCCACACCTTGTCAAGAAGCATTTTTATTCGACACTGTGGGTATGAGCGTTTAAAAATCAATGAACCAGCTTGGTGGGATACATAGCCTTTTTGTTTACATTCTAAAAAACAAACTCTAGTACATTGTAAAAACTTTTTATTCTTATTCTAACATTTGCATGTTAAACACGCGACAAAACTGCATACATTGAATATTAAATGTACATATGATTAATATTTATAATGTAAAAATATAATTAATTCAATTGCCACTTTATTTAAATTTAAAAGGCTCCACAACATGACTTTGTTTTGATAGTTTTGGTATTGGACACATACAGTAGAGGGCCTGCTTGATAACGAATATTTGAAAAAAGTCATATTATATTACAGTAGAGTTCAAAATTTTTTCAAGTTTAAAGAAAAATATATTTTAATGGAAAATGAAAACTTCAATCAAAGTTCCGTCATAACTAATAAAAAGATTGTATTGACAAATTTTTGTATTTTGTTATTCTACCAGGGATGAAGAATGAGGTATACGCAATTTGATATCCTAAGTCCCGACGAAGGTGAGAAAGATAGATGATAGAAGAAATTTTTCTTAACAGAAACAGACACCCCTCATTCAAAAGAATTACGGCGGATTTAATTATCAAACGTACTTATTTATATAAATAATTGATAACTTAGTTATATTTCATTTCTATTTTCAATATCAATTCTAAGAAAGCTTAGTATTAGAATGGGTAAAAATAATAACATTAATTTAATATATCGATGATATTCATTCGCAAGGGACACAATCGGGCAGACATCAAATATAAATTTATTTTATATTTATAAAACCAACCAAATTATTTCAAGCTTTTCTTACACATATATTAAAAATGTTAACGAACCCAACTAACTCAAACCAACATAATTAGACCCAATCAAATTCGACTTAGTGGCTTTTACTTGGGTCACGATTTTTTTTTTAGTTATTTGTTTGGATTGAGTCATGCTGCCTTTTTTATATCTGAAAATCTGGTCGTGTTGACGAATACAAGAGATGCTTGCAGGATGTACAAAACATAAATAAATTAGTTTGTAATAAACAAAATTCTAGAAAATATCTTCTTACCATTTTTTGTCTAATGGTGTTTACATTTAATATTTAATATACGAATAAAGGGTAAGATTTCTTTTTATGCGTGACTTCTCTTGCAAAAACAAATAACAAATTTCTTATTTAGTGTTAGCAGAATGATTTGTGGTACGTAAATATTAATTCTAATTCAATAAGTAATTAAGGGCACTTGTTGAAAATAAGACTTGTGTCCTTATAAGGGTGGCCTACGGCCAATTCCGACCAAGAAGGTAATTGGTTATATAGCTAATAGCAAAGAATACAAACGCTTGATCGCTTGATCTTATAAAGAATAAAATTATTGTTTTTTGTGATTAATAACAAATAAAATTGTCAAAATGGACCTTAAGAATTTCTGAAAAGGATTTTCACAAATCGATCTAAACTAATTTACTGATTTTTTTTCCTTTTGAAAAGTTAACGCTAGCATTCACATTGTTTACCTCCCCTTTTAATTTAAATTATAATTTTTCCATTTTAGGTAAAATAATAAATTTTATTTTATTAAAATTATTCTATTCTGCTTATTATTAAAAATACATCCTTTTATCTGCCTTATCTAATCATTAATCACGAAATTATCTTTGTGTTTTTCTTATCGCAATAGCTACTTTGAAATTATTTTTTTTTTAACTTATTTTGTTATGATCGCACTCAAAACATTTGATGCTTAATATTTATATATTTACTGAGAGAGAAAGTGTAAACATTAATATCTGTAATTGACTTTTATCTCTTTAATGATAATCGACAAATTAATTATCAAATATCTAGACATCGGTTTTGTTCGATAATTTTTACAATTTTACAAAATGTTTTCATACAATAAAACCTTGTAATTTAGAAAACTAAAACATATTTTTTCAACTCTGCCTTATTATTTACGAACATTTTTATAAAAGAATGTTTTTAGAAAAAACAATTTGAAATCATCTTTTAAAATTTTAAATATATATGTCTTATATGAAACATTGCCTCATAAGCTTAGTACTTATGCCATAAATTATTATTTATGTAATACATGTTGCTCTAATTATATATGTTAATGTTTAAGGCTATTTTAGATTTTTATACTCAACATATATATGTGTATATTTGGTCCACAGTAGATGTAAAAATACTGCTAAAAAACTGCTTTCCCATAAATTTAATCTCCATTGAAATGATACTTAGTAAATAAAATTGATGTCTCTAGTTGTGTTTAATTTCATGATGGCTCATTCCAATGATTAATTAAATCGACCATAATGAGAGTTTCTATTTTCCGAGAAAATGACATCGTATCATCGTAGAATTCTCAACACTTACAAAATAGTCCAGAGCTTTCAGATAAATAAAAATATAAGGATTTCATATAAAAAATAACGAAAACTTTTTATTAAAATGTACATTTATTGATTTTTATAAAAATATTGCAATACATCTTTGCATTATTTTCCAAAAAAAAATTTAATAATTTAACAAATTCTAATGGAAATTAAAACATCATTCTCAATACAAGTAGGTTTTCAGAATAATTATTTTCAAACGATAATATATATTTGTCATCAATTCCATCAGAAAAATAATATTTGAACATATTATTATTACAAAACAATATTTTAACAGCAAAAATTGATATAAGACAATACTCGAAAAAATTAGTCATCTGATCAAAACCACTTTCAAAGCATTTTTGGAAGGAAAAAAATTAAATCCTTTATAAAAATAAATAATGATTAGCATTTCGATTTTCTTGGTATATAAGAAGCTTTTTAAATTTTTCAAATATAAGGAATTACAAAAACAAAACTATTTTAATTTTAAAATTGATAAAAATTGGAATTAATAGCAGAAATTATAATAATAATTTTCTTATACCAAATTTCAATTAAAATTCAATATGGCTTAATAAATATAAACGTCAATATATTGCTACAATTTATGGTAAACTCTTAGCAATTTCTAGATATTGCATTTTTTTAATTCATTCAAATAATGTTTTTAGTAACTCAATATGGGTGTCTCTTTTGTTTTCTATCTATCAAAACAAAAAAATTGTTTCATTAAATTTTAATCAATAATGCAGCATCTTTCCCCAAAAAGAAAAATCACTTTTTTCGTATTATTTCCATTCAAGACTAATTATTTCGAGTAATATTCCTATTTTTGCTGTAATATTCATATTATGTAACAAAATTGAAAAATAAAAAAAAAAAAAAAAAAACATAATATTCTACATATATTTTTATAAACTCAAATTTTGAATAGAAAATTTATTTACAACAGATTTTAATTTGTATAAAAAAAATTATTAATATATATTTTTGTATACTATTTACATTTAAAAGGCTAAAAATACAATTTTTTTGCAAGTAATTTTTTTTATCTAAAATAATATAATAGCAATAATAATTTATGTAAAAATTACTTATAGTTCTCTAAACAAATTTAAAATTTTAACTTGCAAAAAAATTATTTAGGCACATTGTGATTTTTGTCTTAATATTAAAATTCAAAACTGGCAACATATTTCATTAAATTAACAATATATTGAATTTATTCACGATTATGTTTATATTGAATTTCTTCATGGTATTGAATTTAATCAAAATTATACGAGTATATGTATAGAGAAAATTTTAGGATTATCTATTTTAGTTTATGGCTAATACCGATGTTGATTAAAGAATTAATCTAGATTCGGGATACCAAGACAGTACTACGTGAATCAGTAAATTTACTATTTGAATAAATCAAAATCAAACTAAATGTTAAAACAAAAGTGAAATTTTATAAGAAACTGAAGCTTATTACCATAATCATCTAGAATTGAACCACCAAAAGTTTGAACAAATGAAGTTAATTAGTTATTTATTAAAAATAATATGAAGAAATAAGCCCAAGGAATTTAAGAGTACGAGCAGGTGTTTCTACAACAATCATCTACATAATCATTTTCTCAATACATTCATTAGTCGTATAATGTATGATAAAATAATTTTAAGTTTAGATAGTGAAGTTTAATAATTTACGATATCTTCTACGTGATTATTTCATTACGTATTATGTAATTAAGCATTAATTATATATTAAGTATCGAGATTCACTTATAAATGGTGTAATATAATTCAATGTTAAGACTAATTATTGTAATGTGTAATTTTGTGTAAAAAAATACACAAACTGTTTTTAATCCAAACTGTACAATATTTAAAAAAAATCGTGAATAGATTCCAATCAAAATAAATTATATTTTCAATTAAAAATATAAATGCGTTATGGCAAACAAAAAGGAATATTCAGGTTAAAAATGCCACTTAGGTTTTTTAAATTACACAAAGAAGCATTTTTTAAATCAAAATTTGTTCATTTTATAAATTTCTAGTTGTGACGAAAAATGCTGCGACTATTAATATTTTTATCATTCTGTTTTTATTTAAAAATTCAGAATAAGAATATTTCAATTTATGTTTATCATATAAGATCTACCCGCTTGTTTTACAGGCTCTACAAATTTTTGGCTCTTGTGAAGCTGGTTGCCTATTTTACAAAATAAATTCCAAAAATAAATTTATGATACTTTAAAATTTTATACAGCATATCTTACAAAACTATGTTGAATTTTAGCAGGCAGATAATTAAACATAGCACAAGACGTCCAATAACATGATTGAAATTCAATTTTTAAATTATAATTTCTACAATTCTACAAAAGAGGTGGTATACCTCAAATCACTTTTGAGATCTAGCATTTTTGTCACAAAACTCAAACAGACAAGAAAGTCCAAAACTTAAAAGTCATTTCTATTTATTGTTACATCCTGCTTCTACAATAAAATATATAATGTTGTTGGTTGACCCTGGCAAGCTAGTTTGTCAACAGTTTAATGATCATTGTATTAAAATATAAAATAATATTTATCGCACACAATTTAAACCTAAAAACTTACTATTATAATATTGCAAGGTTTGGTAATTAAAGAAAAAAATGCCAAAAACTTTGAACACATAAAACAATTAAAAATTGGTTTCAGCTCTAAAAAATTGTTCACTAAAATAAACTAGTTAAAGTGCGGTAATACGCATAATTAACTAGGCGATTAAATCGGGATGACTTATTACCAATCACCACAAAATTGCATGAAAATGTACTCTAGCATTGCGGATCCGATAAGGCTCGTGATGTTGATGCTCCGTAAAGACTGGAACAGTCTTCTTCTGAATGATTGCACTAAATACATTGATCCATAGACACGATGCAGAGTCAATTAAATTTAATGAGACGCTTACAAGAACAAAAAATTTAAATCGGTTATCAAAAGTTTTATTAGTACGAGTTTTTTGGAATTGTTTAGTTATTCTAGCTTTTATAATATTTTAATAAATCGTACCAAAATTTTGAACAATGCTACTTTTTCAAATAATAAATAATTTTTCATAAAATTTATATGTTTTTATTCTTCCTATTCTTAGCAAAACATAATATTCTTAAAATATCGTTAATTTCGACTATAAAAAGTCATTCATACTCTAATTTTTTCGGTTGAATGTCAGAAAATATTCATGATTTCGAATTGATCTTTCATTCAATTCGAAAAAATTTGTTAATTTAATAACAAAACAATTTCACTTTCAACATGAAAATTTTTATTTAAACTAACTTTTAATTCTGAAATGAATAAAGAAAATTAAATTTTTAAATATTAATTTTGTATTATCGATATTCAATGTTAATAGCAATAATAATAAAAATATTTTCGACAAGAAATAACTTCCGAATTTTTTAATTTATTTATAAGTCGGATTTATCTTGACTATTGACAGCCAAAAAAATTTGTTTTTTAGCTACACCTTTTTTATAGCTACCCTTACAATTTTTAATTTCTGCATAAAAAGGAATGCAGTTTCAATTCAAAATAAAGTAACCCTATCACTTGTTTGTAACATCTCATTAAATCTTAAGGATCAATGTATTGGAAATATAATTTACTACGAATCGTAACCCCTAGGTGGCGAAGGTACAGGTGAAGGAGGTGGAGGAAATGGACTAAAATTAGTAGATGATCTAGAACTAGGTGAAGGTGGACAACTTTCTGTATGACAGTGTGACCTAGGAGTTGGAGGCGGAGGGAATGGTTCATATCTACTACGAATATGATAATTTGAATCACTTTCATCACAAACATCCGTGGAACAAGGTGTCGGTGGAGGAGGTTGATTAATTGTACGATAATGTCGATAAGGACGATATCGAGATACAGAACTATCAGCACGTGTGGATACAGCTGTGGTTGCAGGACTAGGAGGCGGATTTAATGTTTCACGTGGATAGCACCCGGAACCATTTGTACTACTTGATGCGCCTGTAATATGACTGCGATCATAATTCGATGTTAAACTTCCGCTTAGCATTGACATGCGTACTCCGCTTGATGTCTGCGTAGTTTGACGACTTTTCTTACTCGAATGAATATCGGTCTTGGAAACTGAATGGCCCGGTGGGCTTAAAGGATCCATTGCTTGATCGTAAGGTAATTGATGTGGTTTTGATAATTTTATATGGCAATGATAAATTAATAACATTAATAAACTTAACGATACAATTCCAACGATTATCGCAATTATATATACAACATTATTACCCGGATTTGAAATACTTTCTGTCTTATGATAATCTGGATTTGAACATAAAGCTTCGGATTCATCAGCTCCATCCGCACAGTTTTCCCAACCATCACATAATTTGTTCACTGAGATACAAACACCATTTGATGGGCATTGGAAATCACTGACTTTATCACAACATCGAGCTTCGTCGTTACCATCAGGACAATGAGTTGTTCCATCACAAACCCACATTTTGTCAATACACTGCCCTGATTGACATTTAAATTGATTTTCTTCGCAATCAGGACATCCATGTTCATCAGAATCATCAGGACAATCACTTTGTCCATCACAACGCCAAGTTGCTGGTATACATTCTTTGCTAGACGGCTGCGGACCAGCACAAGTAAAATATTCTGCTCCACAATCATGTTTTGCTAAACATGTTTGTTTGTTAACGTGTAAAATTAAAGGTGGTGGACATGCACAAACTTCTTCTCGATTATCAGGACTCCAAATGCATAAATGAGAGCATTTTCCATTTGCATTTTTTATGGAGCATGTATGATTTTCATAAACTTCACGAGATACTGGACGAACGGAAATTAAATCAGTTAAATGTTGTGATTTTTGTGAAAGAATTGAGCCTAAATATTGACCAGATAATTTATCAGCTCGTTCAATTTGTTGTTTTTCTGAATCTATCCAATAAATGTAGCTTCCAAGAACAGCTAATCCAGTAATTTGAATTTTAGGGGATGAATATAATTTTCGAATATTTGTTCCATTTAAATCTAAAACACCAAGAAAATTTTTATAATTCGAGAGTTATGATAATTTAATACATAAAGGTTTTTGAAGATTAAGATTTAAGCAGGTCAAATAAGAAATAACTAAAACGAAAATTGTGGTTTAAAAATATTAATATACTCTCGCAGCAATGCATTGAGAAAGAAATTCAATTTATCGATTTGACTAAAATTACGGAATTCAATTTTTCCAAATCAATTTTTACACTGTTTCCAATTTTATTGATATAAAACTAAAAATCAAATTTTTTTATTGAAATTTTAAAATTTTAATGGACAAGTATCGAATGCAACTTTATAGCCACATTAAGACAAAAATTGAGTTAATCAAGGAAAAAATACATATATAGAATTTTAATAACTCGAACGCTGATATCATCAAATTTAAATGTAGTAAAAATTAAACTATTCAATTGACTAAAAATGGATAGATATTCCGTTTATAAAATTTAAAAAAACTAAAAATTTTTGATGAAATCGGAAATTTTTATAAACTAGAAATGGGAAAACCTTATGTAAAAATTTTTAATTACCTGAAATATAAATCATTTTATCCAATGACCAATATACTCGATCTGAAACTGGATCCACAGTTAGAGCAGTCGGACCAACTAAACCTTTCGCTAAAGCACGTTGATCAGAACCATCAATTCGTGCACGACAAACTTGTTCTAATTCACCAACATCAATCCAAAATAATAAACGTTTTGTTGGATGTACAGCAATATGCCTAGGTTTTACACCATTTGCTTTTACCACAACTCCAACGGCTGAACCATTATTTAATCTAGTCACATTTATCAAATCATCTTTTTCGTCAGACCAAAATAATAGACGACCTATTGGGTCTAATGCTAAATCGAACGGTTGAAGCCCATCTCGCACTACTGTAGAAGCATGTGTTCCGTCGTCCAATGTACGTCGAATTGTTTTAAATTTCCCTTCAATCTGCAAAGCAAAACATATTTATTCATCGATATTAGTTTTAAAAAAATGAAATTGTATCATTAATTCTCAGAGAGATCTCAATTGCAAAAATTCAATCAGTCGTCTTTTCAATTAATAATTTACTTCAGCCTTACGTGTATCTTTTGTAAAGAATACTTACCCAATAGAAGAATTGAGTTACAGGATCATATTCAATAGCGGTAATTAATTTAGCTTGAAATGGTAATACAGCGTCTGGGCAATCTAACGTATCTGGTAATAGTCGACTCATCATATTCTTTTGGCTAAATATCAAGTATTCTTCTGGAGCTAGAAAACGATATTATTTTACAAAAAACTGAAAAACCAAAATTTTCTTTAAAGTTTTATATTCATACCTATACAGCTATTATTATTGGGATCAATTTTATAATGTGTAGGACATCCGCATTCGTGTTTCAAGCTAGGTTTTCCTGCTCCTGAAGGAACTGCAAAGCATAAATGTTTACAATCCCCATTATTCACTGCACATGTATTCCATTGGGTTTGTCGTGACGAATGATATATTAATAAATCATCAACACGTTCGATATGATTCACAATTTTGCTTCGATTTGTTCCATCATACTTATTTGCACCTTCCACGTCTTTAGTTATTCGATCTGACCAAAAAATTTTTTCTTTGTATAATGTTAATCCAAATGGATCAAGAACATCTTGCGACACAATTGTACGTTCATCACGTCCCATAAAATCTGAACTTTTAATAGATTGAGATGTACGATCTCCCCAAAAAATTCTTTCAGATTCATAATCTAATGCCATGCCTTGAACGTTGCCTGCCTGGTGAATTATTATTTTGCGTTGTGTTCCATCCATTGAAGCACGGGTAATTCGATTCGCTTCACCTTGTTCGGACCAATAGATAAATCTGTAAAAATTTATTATTAATGTTTATTTAATATAGCAGATTGTTTTGTGTATGTAATTCGAAATTATAAAATTTTTAAAATTAGCAATTAACAACTGAAATATTTAATTAAGTGTAAAATGAAAATTTACACTCAATTAAATATTTCAGAATAAAAATTCGCATTTCAACTATTTTTACAATTTTTCTAAAGCTTTGGTTTTCTTTTCATCCTAAATGTTTTAAGGTTATTATAATTAAAAAATATCTTATGTAAAATCGTACCACAAATTGCATTTATATCGATCAATTAATTAATTTGGAAACTATCATAGACGATAAACGTTAGATCTAGCAGATGCATAGACAAAGAGGTACAAGTATTCAAATGTCTTTCTTTATTGTCCGATAATAAAATACTAACCCTCTGCCTGGATCTACAACAATTGTTGTCGGTGTGTCTAAATCTTTCCAAACTAATGTTCGTCTACTTGATCCATCTAATCTTGCAACCTCAATCCGTCTTGCCTCAGCATTTGTCCAATAAACATTATGGGCAACCCAATCGACAGCCATTCCTTCAGGAGATCCAACACCCAATTCCAAAACTTTTTGAACATCCGAACCATTTAAATATGCACGTGAAATTGAATGTGACTTTATATCAGTCCAGTAAATTCTATTATTTTCGATATCGAAATCAAGAGATCTAAAAAAAATAAGAAGTTGTTAAAAAGTGTTCAAAGATATTTCGAATAACTAAAACTTACTTAGGATTTTTCACTCCTGTAACTGGAATAATATCCGTATTTCCATTTTCAATACTAATTCGGCCTATGTTCTCCTTTCGAGCGAATAATAAAAAAACCTCGGGTACAACACACGTTTTATTATCCTTTCCCAGTTCATGGCCTATTTGACATGCACATGTGTAATCATGAGGGCGATTCAAACATAAATGCGAACAACCTCCATTATTTTTTGCACAAGGATTTGTCCCATTTGGTTTACCTAAATGAACAGCTTTCACACCCATAATATTTGGTAATGGTTCAGATATTACTTCACGATCTTTACCAGTAACTTTATGTACACGATCTATACTTCTTCTTTGCCAATCTGTCCAATACAAATAATCGCCTAATAAACTTAATCCAAACATATGCGGTAAATTATCATTTGTTACAACTCTCCTATCTGTTCCATCCATATTTACTACTTCAATTTTATCTTTATTTGCATCCCCCCAGTATACTTTCGAATTAACTAAATCTAATGCCAATCCATTTGGCCAACCTAAATCTGTAGACACAATAACAATACGTTCAGAACCATCCAAAGAAGATCGCTCAATTTTTGGATTTTTTTCTGCCCAATCTGTCCAAAATAGCCAACCATGAACTGGTGCAACAACAATTGCTCGTGGTTCAGATAGCGCTTCGTTGATAATAACTTTTCTGGAAGATCCATTCAATCTGGCAACTTCAATTCGATCATATCCACTATCAGTCCAATAAATATTTCTTGCTATCCAATCAACTGCAATGCCATCTGGATGATTTACTTCGGTAATAACAATATCTTGTTCCTCACTGCCATCCAATTTTGCACGACGAATGGCCTTTAACTCATCATCGGTCCAATATAAAAAATTATCAACAGGATCAAAGTCCAAGGCAATAGTATGTTTAGTCTCTTTTAATGGTATTACAAATGCCGTATAATCTGGAGTATCCAAAGAAATTCGACTATTAAATGTCCGTTGAGCAAATAACAGTATATTCTGGGCTTCTTCGTAACAAGAGTATTGATCTTTTAACAGAATTCCAGTGGGACATGCGCAGTTATAATATGGTGGTTCTGCTGATAACAAACATAAATGGGAACAGCCTCCATTATTTATTTGACAAGGAGTAGATCCTTTGGGTTGTCCTCGTTGTGACCAAACATGTATTGCCATTGGTGCATTATCACAGTGAAACACTTCACGACCCACAGGATTTGATACATTTTGTACGATGTGAACAGACCATGATGACCAATCGGTCCAATATACAGAATTATCGTAATATGTTACACCAAATGGGTAAAAAATTTTATCACTAATTAAAGTCTTGCGATTTTTACCATCGTAATCCATAACGGCAATAAAACGATATTTACCATCTAACCAATAAATTTGTTCAGTTTCGTAATCAACGGTCATACCATTTGGCCAGTAAATATTTTCGGAAACAATTACTTGACGCGTTGTTTGATTACCATTCATTGAGGCACGTTCTATTTTTGGTACTTCACCCCAATCCGTCCAAAATAATAAACTAAAAATATGTTTTAATTAATTATTATATTAAATATAATATTAAATAAAATAAAATGAAAAAAAAAAGCACTTTCCGTGACAATGTTTGCACATTGCCGTGACCAGGATTCGAACCTGGGTTACTACGGCCACAACGTAGGGTCCTAACCACTAGACGATCACGGCTACCAAGAGCTGTTGATAATTTCTCTGTAATTCTAGTTTATATTTAAATGACTGTCAAATAAATTAATAAATTATACATTGTATTATGCTCGAGTGATTATTTGAAAGTACTCTAAATATAATTGAAAGATTGTGGATCAACAGCTCTTGATAGCCGTGATCGTCTAGTGGTTAGGACCCTACGTTGTGGCCGTAGTAACCTAGGTTCGAATCCTGGTCACGGCAATGTGCAAACATTGTTACGGAAAGAGCTTTTTTTGTAGAAATTTTTTATTTTCTATAAAACTGATTACATAATTTCTACTTGTTAAAAAAATGCATATATAAATACCTTTTCATAGGAACTAGGACTATGGCACGTGGTTGATCAATATCTGTCCAATATAATACTTTACGATATGATCCATTTGAATTTGCTACTTCAATGGTATCGGATTCACCATCTGTCCAATATAAATTACCCGTATACCAATCAATAGCAAGACCTTCGGCAGATATTGGCCCTGCTCTGGCACTAATATTTTGTATATGACCTGTTAAAAAATGAATATAAATTAATACCGTATAAGTTATTAAAATTATGCTTTGATATTTTACTTTTGGTTTGGAACTGGAAATCAAATTTTAATTTGGAATCAGGTTTTAAAATTGAATAAAAAAACAATAAAATTTCTGTATATATGCCAGTGCCAAACCGTTTTAAATACAGTTATAGAAGATAAATTATGGGCATGTATACAAATGGTCGGAAAATGTAGCTAATGGTGTAAGTAATTAAGGAAAGATCAATCAAACTTCGTAAGTCCCGGGAGCGGGCTGCGGTGGTATTATATATAAATTACATTTTAGTCTATTTAATTTTTCCTTATTTAGTAATTGCTTCCTTACCAGAAACTTGTGTACCATTAAAATGAACACACTGAATGGCTTCAGCACTATGATCAGCCCAACAAAGTCGCTGTCGTACATAATCGATGTCGAGTGCGGTAGTTTCTAATAAATTTTTGACTAATGTGGTTTTCCTGGATGCATTTACCAGTCTTATCTCTGAACGTAATGCTATTATTAATGGTGGTGATTTGATTCCAGCAGCATCTGAAAAAAAAGTAAAAATTTTAAATCATGTATAATTTAACCCAAATTTTGTATTAAAAAAATTGTAAATAATTTTATAATGGAAAATCTGTATATAATTTTTGATTGAATATAGGTATAGTTGAAAGAGCCTTTACCGGCAAACATAAAAAAGTATACTATGCATTCCGATACAATAAATGATAAAAGTAAATCTTTGTATCCGAACCGTTCATAGTACATGAAAGGTACTTCTTAATCGATTGATGCGCCACGTGTAGCAAACATTAGTAAGAAAATAATCTACAAATACAAAATATAATTATTTGTTGAATTGTTTACATGTAAATCGTACAGCAAATGACAAACAAAAATTATTGAATAATTACAAAATAAAAATTCAATTTAAATATAGATTATGGGTTGAAAATTGTAAGAATAATCGAAGAAATTATACAAGTAATTATTTTAAATTGCAAATCTAAATAATTATTCATTTAAATTTGTTAATAAATTTTGAGAAATTTCCTATGTTAACTTATTATTTACAGACTTATATATTATTTGATTGATAAAGTAATATTTCATAACCACAGTAAGGAAAGAGAAAAATTTGATGCACGGTGCCCATAGCTAAAGTTCTTAAGGTTGGATTTGCTTCTTCGTTTTCTAAGTAGCCGAGTTTTCACTAATGAAACTTCTATGTATGAAGTTTACACTAGGAGTTTGCATTGCTCAAATTCTTGCTCCTTAATTTCTGTGCTTGGATAGATAAAGAGTCGTGATCCGATATAAATGTGTATCTTATTTTTGTTTGTTTAAAAAAATTTCTTAAATAATATCTTAGCTATTTCTAAGAAATCAAGTAACACAGAGGCTATTTTAACATGTTAATATACACTAATTTATAACCAATTAAAGCGTAATAAATCAAATAATGAATTCGTTCCGTTAAAAATTACATATTTACTTTAGAAATGAAAAAATTCTCACGAGTCTCTGGAGTTTACTGATTCGAATAAAATTTTAAATTAAATTTATAAAAATAATTGTTAAATTTATTTTTTCCTTTTTGTATTTATTTTAATTTTAAGTATGACAAATCAAATAATTTGTTTTTATGTGAAATTATTTCCGAAATTATAAAAATCAGGTGTAATAATGTTCAGTGCAACACATTAAATTTTTGTAATATCAAAGTGTTACTAAATTTAACATAAAAAATGAGACAGTCTCTTATGTAATATACATTTTCTTTTTCAATTTTCGCGCACAAATAATTCAAAAACTAAATATCCAAATGTTATTCAATTTGGTATTCATATGTTTTTTACTGTTAATTATTTTTTGAGGAAATTCTTCTTAATAACAAATTTAAATGAATTATCGTTTATATTAACATACTAGTCTGATTTATTTCAACATGCTTCAAATTTTAAATGTAATTTTTTTGTAATTATTCAATAATTTTTATTTTACATTTGCTAAATCAGGATTTGATGTCTAAAATGTAAAAAATAAACTTTAAATTAAAAAGTTTTTAATTTAAAAAATTATATATCGAAAAATTTAATAAAGAAGTGATTTCAAATCGCAGTCAATGTTTCATCAGTTGCTGGCCCCAGCCAGCATATTGTTTGTTTGTTGTTTCGGGAAAACCCTACCGGCATTTTTTTTATATAAAATCTAACGAATAAACGATTTCTAATAAACAAATAAAATACAATATGTCAATATTAATAATAACTCAATAATTTATTGAACAACCAAAGAACATAATAATAATAAAAAAATTCAATTATAATTTATAATTTATTCGATAGTTATATGTATACTCAAATCCACAAAAAAGTCACCCATCTGAATCTTTCATGTTTATTTACATTGGAAAATACAATATTTTAATAGTATTACAGATATAATTTTGTTTATCAAAGTAAAACTTTTATTTTAATTTGAAAAAACATTTTAACTACACCAACAAAATCATGAATTTTGTTTTTTTAAATAAATAAAAAAAACTCAAGTTGCTGTGTTTTATTATGATTTGAGCATACATATAAGCAACAAACCAACATATATAAAATTGGTTTGGATTTTTTTTTTGTTCGTTTAAAAAAAAAACTTATTCAAATTATAGTGTTGTTATAAAAATAACGATCTGCTAACAACAATTTCAAATAATAATAATACATAACTCATATCCAAAGAACAAACCACGGTCAATCATTAACCACAATCATAATTTCAGTCGATGTATATGTATTTATACGAGATACACTAGCTCACAAAATCATTGTATCCACAATAAGCCTTAAATTGTAACTCTTGTTAAGTGGATATGGATTTTTGATTGAGACTTCTACAGGCTCTATTAATAACGACATTTTGTAATGTAAAATATATTGATTTTTTTTTTTCAATTTTCGCGAAAAATAACTAGAAAAACAATTATCCAAATGTTACGAAATTTGGTGTGCACAATCTTGACATAAAAACATAGGGCATGTAGAAGCATTTTTAAAAAACATTTCTAAATATAAAATAAAATTTTGATTTTTATTTTAGAATATTCTTTTCGGGAAAAACTCTACGACACGCCGTCCGTTTTCATGTGAAAATTGTGCACACCAAATTTCATAATATTTGTATAATTAATTATTGAGTTATTTATGTACGAAAATTGAAAAAAAAAAAACAATATATATTATTAGATTACAGATTGTCTTTATTAATAGATCCTGTAGGTCTCTACATACCCATTAGAACAAATCAGGTAGTTTGTTGATCCATTAGTTTTGGACAAAAATAACCACGCATTCGCTAATTATTTTTAAAATTTGATTAAAATTAATTTATATCAAGCGAAAATAACAACTAACAGTGTTAATTGTTTTAATTCCCGACATATGGATGAGTATCAATGTTTAAACTATTTTTTTTGAGCATTCATAAACATGCAGTTCTTACAGTTATAATAGTTCATTATATAATATCATTCTAAACACAGTGTCAACACGAATATATATGTAATAAGCTTTAGGCTGCCTCAGAAATTTGCTATATAAAATTTTTTAATATGATTCCTTATATTTTTAACAAAACTAAAAGGGAATTTTTTGAATGATTTATTTTCGAAATATATTGGCTAAGTAAATTATTTCCTGTAGACTTTGTCAAGAACATAGGCACGTTACTCTACATATGTCAAATTTATGACAACTTTTAAAAGTTAAGCTAATGATGAAGTTATTTGCAAGTAATTTTTAAACTTAGTTATTCATAGGACTGAATCCTGTTTTATTTAGATTGTATGTGAGTAATTTTTAAAGTTTGTGTATTATCCAAAATCAACGCATAAACCGGTCAGTTGTTCAAAACAGAATTTACTACTCTAATCATAATAATAACATCACATACATATTATAGGTACTCCTCTTAAAAAAATCTGAGAAAATTATTATTATCTTAAAAAGAAAGTATGTTCTTTTTGGTTTTCTTAAAAATTAATATTAATTCTTTAAAACTAAAGTGAAGAGATATCAAACGACAGAACAAATTTTTAATAAAATATTGGACACAATTTGGTAATACTAGCTTAAGGGAAATTAACACACAAAAAAGATAATTCTATAATAAAGAAAATATAAAATGAAATTTTTAATTTCATTAAAAAAATTATATTAAGCAGCGTACACACGTGCAACACTCGTTCGTAACGTAACATCGTGACGTAACAAGCGATAGCATCGTCACGTATCAACTTTTGCTACAAGATAGTATTACGCGTTCACGTCCAAACAAAGGTTGCGTTACAGTGTTAAGTTACACGCGAATGTTATATGTCTGTACGCGGCCTTAGATTTTATTCCTTACGACAATAGAGTTGCACCATGAATCAAATCTATTGTTCAATGAAGCTAATACTACTTTTAAAAAAGTTTTTTATTTTATCAGGTAATAAAGTAAGGTTACTTAGAACAAACTTGATTATATCACCAACAGCTGCGATTTGTGTTTTTATTTTTTTATTTAAAAAAAAAATATTTATAAATAAGTAGTAGTTTTTATCTTTGGATAAATATTATCTATACTTGTTATCGATTTATTTTACTGTATATTGAATACATTGAATACATCAAGCATTATATAATTTTTTTATATTTAAAAATTTTTATGTAACGGAAATACTTATCTTTTAAAAATGTATTAAATAGTAATCAGAAAAAAATTAGTACGAATTAATTAATTAATATTAATATTTACAAATAAAAGTTTATTATTTTTACGATAAGATGTCATAACATAATCAATTCAATTGCTAACTTATCACTTTATAAGTCATTACTACTGTAATTATTGTGTTTGCTTAAAACCAAACTATTTTTGCTATCAGTATAATAAACATAATAATAGTACAAGATTTGAAGCCAGCCAATTTTATACTCGACATATGTACAATGTGTTCGAGTATATTAATTTTAGTCTAAAGTATGTAACGCTAGAAAATATTGAAGCCACAAACAAAATTTTGGTATAGGTGTTCATAGAATCATCTAATTAGTCCATTTTCGCTACTCTTCATTAAGATAATTTAAAAACGAAAAAAGATAGCAAGGTGAAATTTTGGTGATATATTCTAAACATTATAAGTGATTTTAAGTTCGTAAATAAGCAAAATCGGTCCATCGGATTCATTGGATTGGATGATGTAACTTTTAAACCAGATCGAAGAAATATTTAAAAACGAAAAAATGTTTTTTAAAATCAGAAATAACTTTTTTTTAAAGATTTTTTTTTATAAAATTTTTGAAATCGCAACAATTTTTTGCTATAATTTTGCTAATAAACATAAATATTCCAATACATACATATTATTATTATATATGTATTTATAATTGCTGATTATAAGTAAAATTTGTTAAAACATTGAAATTGGACCATTTATCGAAAATCTAAACAATAAACTAAAGTTGTTATGTTCATTTGTAGAAAAACCTTTTCAGTTATTTGTCATTTAATATGATGGTTTTTGAAAATTTTATACAGAGTCATATACCGATAACGCGTACTTTTTCATCAAATGTAATAAAAATTGATCAATCAAGCGTGAAAAACGATGTTTCTATAATAACGTTTGTCACATGTAAAGTGTGGCGTAGCACGCTAGTAACCCAGTTCATATAAATAAAATATAAATAATTCATATGAATTAAATAATCATGAAATGAAATTAGATATAACTAGAAGCTTAAGAAGCGGTTTGACATCCAAAATTCTGAAATTTTGCAAGTGGACGATGAATATTTGCCAGGGATGCATTCAGTTAAAACCATTTTTTTTCTATTTTATAAAAATGACTTTTATGTTGACCACATTGTATGAAAAAGTTGATAGCCATACAGATAATTCCTCATCCATGTATAATACTTAATACAAATAAAATTCATCGAACCATAAAACCGATTGTGGTCGATGAATTGTTCATTATCATCATCATAATATCACAAAGTCAAAGAAATAGAAGGAGACTGTGGAATAGACAGGCTATGTGTGTACATAAAAATGTAATCAAAATGAAAAAATAAAAATAAAAAACATATTTCCAATTTTCAATCAAAATCATTATCTACATAAATTATTATTACTACAACTTATCAATCGGTATTTTTTTTTTTTAAATGTATTGGTTTGAGTACGTGCTTATACAGTTTCATTACGATCATAAAGTAAGTTAACATAGTTCTGATTATATTCTATATTTGTATTTCGGAAATTCTATTTCGAAAATTGTCAGGCTAATATAATTACTACAAAATGAACTAACTTTCATCGAGATTCCAAAATTAAGATTAACAAGTGAGGATAACAACTAATAGAGTTAATGATTGAGTTTCATTGATTGGACTATTTTTAATTGGCATTCGACCCAACAGACCGATTTTGCTCATTCACGAACTTAAATTCACTTTTTATGTTTAAAATACGTCATTAAAATTTCAGTTCGCTATCTCTTTTTGTTGTTGAGTTACCGTGATTACGGGCGGACACAGTAGGAAATAGACAAATTAGGTGTTAATATTAGGTGTTACAAATTTTAGATTCCATCGATTGACAGTTTTTTCAATCAATAGAGAAGGTATAAAATTTGAGTAAATAGTGCTGAGAGATTGTTTTGAGATTGAAAGATCCTTTATTATAAAATAAAATTATAAAAAAAAAAAAATTTCTATAAATCTTCATCTGAGACGTCTGAAACATTAGATTAAACTGTCATTTAAAAAAAAAAACTATTCCCGTGACCAGGATTCGAACTTGGGTTTCTACGGTCACGACGTAGGGTCCTAACCACTAGACGATCCCGGGTATTAAGAGGTATCGATGAAATAATAAACAAACCAAGTGATCATGCCCATTGTGAATGGATATGTTTCGTTTAATAAAAAATTATGTTCCTTTAGCTACACGTTCCTCGAACTCGATTTTTGCTGCGACAAAAAACCTAAACTTATTTACTCCTTCGTTTTTCTATACCTGTTATTAAACATAAATTATGTAACTTATTTATAATAACACAAGCAACCAGAGCTACTATTTGTAACTTATTTTCTATGTGCTTACTTACCATATAGATTTATTTAAAAAAAAAAAACTTGTATCAAAAAGTTATAACCCTTTTCTAATTTAACTGAGTACAATCGAATCGATAGAATGTAAATGTCATTACAACATCTGTGATTACATCTTCAAAAAAAAAAAAAATAAATAAATTTATTTCAAGTGTTATGTTGTTTTTACAAACACAAACAATGACAGACGTGTACAGAGATACGCCTGTCAATCACGCACAAGTGTGAATTTCTTTAAATATATAAATAAATTTTCTTGCTTGATTTCCGTTTTTATTTACAGTAAATCTTAAACAATATAATATCTGTGTTAGTAAACATTTAAACTAAACTTATAATCAATGAAAGCAATAATCAACTATAATCCAGCTTCAACTCCTTTTTTTTAATGGGTATGTAATTTAATAATAGAGATAGATGACTGATATTAAGTTTGCTATAATTAACATCAAAAATTGATTCAAAAATGAAGAGGTGAGCTCTTGTAGATTATAAATCCATTTCTTTCTTGAAAACGGTGGTTAACATTTAAACTCTATGGGAATATTGAACGTCGGCAACATAACTTAGTATTTCCCTCTTTGTTTAGTTAGGATTTTTAAACGTCTATATCTTGCTTATTTTTAAAGATTTAAAAAAATAGCTTTACTCTCCATTTGCGAAATAAAGACGCTTCAAATGAGGTCATAATCAAGTTATTACAAAAACGTAGTCATTATACCTATTGTTCGAAATAAATATAAAAGACTGTATTCTCATAAGCATATCATATCATTGATAAGTACACTTCTAAAAAGAAGGCACTTCAAAAAGTCAGCCGTTTCTTTTTTCGGAACTCGAAAAATTTTCGAATGCCCCCTTAAGACGCAAATTGAAAAGCATTTATTTGGCTATATGTTTATTACTGATATGATTATGCTTACGGGCACCAGGACTATAATAATAAATTCATAAATCACACCTTCTTTTCTTTATAATTTATTTACATTTTGACTTCCATATACAGGATAAAATTTGAAACATAATTAAGACATTTTCGCTTTTATGTTTGAACCAACACTTAATCATAACCCTAAATATTCTGAATTGTTAATAATTAATCACCTAATTGATCAGCAAGGTACCCAAATTTTTGTTTTATATAATAATATGTTTCATTAACTATAACATACTAAAATGTCGGGTCATTATCTACTAATTTATTCTTTTTTCTATTATTTCCGGGGCAACTATATATGGATGTTGTTTGGTTATCCACCAAATTTTTTGGTGACGAAAGTTAACACCTAATAATAAATTTGTATTTTGCCTCTAATAATACAAAAAAAGGTGATAATTTTCAAGATTTACATTCATTACAGTAAAATTTACATTATAAAATTTTGATTATGATAAATATATCCATTTTGTGTGTATGGATAAGGCAGTGAATCGAATATTCGAACGATTTTCGGTGATAGTGAAAAATTGTTATTCTACATTTTTGTTTAATCATTCGATGAATCCGATTAATTAAAAAAATATTTAAATTATTTTAATAAACGATTCGAAATTAGATACGTACAAAGGTAAAAAATAATCACGAACTCTAGGCGCATCACCATTCTTAAGAACGCCAATTTGTAATGTTTGGAATATTCAAAATTCAAGATTTTATACATTTTATTTTGTATAATGGTGAGAAATTGATCTTTAGTTCTTTTGTGTCATAGTTATATTAAAATTTCAGTTTAGAAATTAAAAGTACTTCACATTAAAAGATCATTTACTATTTTATAAAAAATTTTTTTATATTTATTTTCAACTGAGATACTTGAAACATAAAATTAAATTTTATTTAAAAAAAGAAAGCTCTTTCCGTGACAATGTTTACACATTGCCGTGACCAGGATTCGAACCTGGGTTACTACGGCCACAACGTAGGGTCCTAACCACTAGACGATCACGGCTATCAAGAGCTGTTGATTTTATATCTTTTAGCTACAATTACATTACTTTCAAATATTCGTTCAAGCATAAATTCTTTATTTAAGTATTACTTGAAATATTCATGTTTGGAGGCAATATGTATATTGCTTACTGAGTGTGTAGTAGATCATTGTCCCACATGATTGAAATTATTTAAATCTTTAGTAAGATAAATAATTTGTGAGATACTATCCCAACATTTTATGGTTCCCAAATTATAGGAAAAGCGAAAATAGTTTCAAACAAAAGTTGATTTTATTTAAAAAAAAAAAAGATGAACATTTATTGTATTTACATTTAGTAATAAATTTTGTGTATTTGCGTCAAAATTGATCTGCGTTAAAAATTTTGTGTTTTAATTTGATACTATTCTCATGTCACCTGATTTTTAACATGAAGATTGTCTTACAAAATCCTCATATGAAATATACTAATTTTCTTAATATGCAATAAAAATTTTTATACTCGACATACATAATATATGTCAAAGTATATTAAGTTTAGTCAAAAGTTTGTAACGCTAACTAATATTGACCGCACAAACAACATTTTCGTATAGGTGTTCATAGAAACACCTAATTAGCCCATTCCCGACTGTCCATCCGTCCGTCATCACGATAACTCAAAAACAAAAAGAGATAGTGAGCTGACATTTTGGTGACGTATTCTTTAAATCGGTCCATTGGATCCTTGAGCCAATTTTTAAACTATAAAAGATAGTAGAAAAGTTCAGATACAAAAATATTTTTTTTGAAACAAACAACTTTTGTTTGAAACATTTGTTCGTAAAATGTTTCGAGTTCTCCATAATTTTAGTTCAAATTTGGCTAATAAACACATATAGGTAATAACAATGTGTATTATTATTACACATGTATACATATATAACTGTATAGACTGGATATATATAATATTCTATGAATGCTAATTAAAAATAGCCAAAACAATGAAATTCAATCATTTTATTATTCAATGCATTTCATTATTCATTTTTTGTTTTTAGTATAATAATACATGAATTTAATTTTTGAAGCACTTTGTACTAAAAGTATAATTATGATTGGTATATTATTTGATTCATTGAACTGTACACAAATAATAATACAATGTATATGAAGCACATTTTTTGTTTGTTTTTGTTTATTATTGGATAGACAACCAATAATAATAATAATAACATATCAATTTTGAGATTTATTTATTTTGATTTTTTTTGCTTGTCCATTCTAAATACATTGTAAACCAACCGCGTTTGTATACAGTTCAATAAATCTTAAAGTTTATTGTTTAGACTGTTCAGTCGACTTAGTAATAAATAAATCAAATAAATAATAATAAATAGATAATAAGAATGATAATAATATGTTTTGAACAGATTGAATAAAATTGAAATTATTATGAAATAATAGAAACTTTTAAAGAATGTAGTATAAACCGATATTTAGTTACTCTCTATCGCGAGAAAAAAAATTCCCAAACTTATTCAGGTTTTCCAGACACTAATTTCAATAAAAAAAAATTGGGAACGTGTATATACAGAAGTTATAGTTCTTTGGAATCATTCAAAACCAATTTTTAATTGCAAGCAAATAATTAATTACAATAAAATAATAAAAAGATTAAATAAGGATAGTCAACTTAGCCAGGCTCAGGTTAAATTTGAAAAATTAAATATATAAATATATATTTTCTTACATTAAGTGCAACATAAATCATAACAACAGCTTCAACCTGTGAATTTTGTGTGACAGTGATGCTCGCGCAAAATTTCACTCTCATCATTTTTTCATTACGCACCAAAAGAAGTTTAACTTCAAAATTTTTTTTTTTTTGAATTTGATTAATTTATTTAATTGAATGCATAAAATTTCAAGAATATTGTGTCAAAATTCCATGTCGATCGGTGCACATTTGACGAAGTAATGAGTGATTAATCCCCAAACTGTAAAGTGTTTTTTTCACGAATAACATTTTCCATGTCGGTGCCCTTCATCCAACTCCAAATCAAAGAATTAGAACTTCGTAAAAAACGTCTCGTTACAAACGACTGTGGTCAGTGTGTATGTACACTGCTTAAGATGCCTTCCTTATTCAATGCATTTGATGAAGAGTGCATAAGTAAGTACACACATGTTATTTAAATGCAAAATGTAGTAATCTTGTGTGTGTATATTAGTTGGGTGTTGTTAAACAATATTTACGTTATTTTATGTATATTTTCTTGACATTTTTTGTAAGGTAAATATTAACATAACAACAACACCATAATACTCATAAAGTAACTTAAAAAACATAACGACGACAACATTTTAGTAGCAGTAGTTAGTGGTAGTAATCGTTTGTAGCAGTAGTAATGACTCTTTGGTTTGGTTATCTTTCGTTTTTTTTTATTAGTTTGCTTATCATGTAGAAAAAAAGTCCTTTGAAGTTGTGTATATTGAATATACAAAAAGCTGAGTGTGAATTTTTTTGTATTTGTTCAATACGTAATACAGTTAACTGTAGTTTTTTTTTTTTTTTAATTATTTATTTAACTCTTGGGTTTTTTTTTTAAAAAGGTCAACTCAAGTTGCATTTATGAATAGATTTATTGTACTAGTAGATAATATAGGCAGTATTGAAGAAGCGATTTTAGAAAAAATATGTAATTTTTATACAAAATCGTGATATTGGGTGATTCGATTTAGCGGAGTGGTCGAGAAAACAAATGTTCACCACGTTTATACACTACGTTTGACCACTTCGACTGAGAGATTATGGGCTCGAATCATGACACCCGTATTTTATATATTATAATGATTAATTGATTATACGGTTGGTGCCTGGATTAGAATGAAGTAACTGGATATGCTTTCAGAGATTTTCAGCAGTTTTTGTATCACAAATCTAAACCTATGTTTGTATACCTCCTATCAAAAAGACATACCTTCTATACCTCCTATCAAAGCTGCAGATGAACTACCTACCAAATTCTTATCTTTCTTCAAGATCAAGAACCTTTCCTTCATTCGCATCATGATTTTACTTGTATGATTGAAGTTTAAAAATAATAGCGTCAATGGCAACTACTATACACTTATGTATCAAATCGGGAGTAATAAAAATTTTCCGTTTTTCTCGATTTTTTCAAAGGGAGTACCCCTTAAAAAATTGCAAAAATTCGACAAAACGTTCAAAATTTTCAATCGGTCGGCTAGTTTTTGAGATATTGCATTGAATACATTCCAAAAATCAGCTTCTGCATTGAATTTCTAGCGATATCTCATAAACTGCGCATCCAATCGGTATATAAATATTATTTTTGAAATCTACGGGTTAAAAGTACCTTAGATCATATATTTCATTTAAATCGGGATCAAAAAATTTTTTTCGATTTTCTCAATTTTTCAAAGGGGTAAAAAATTTAAAAAATTCCAAAAATTCGAAAAAAAAAATTTTCTATCAGATACCGAAAAATATATGTTCATCAGAGTATTTTGATCAGTAGGTTCCAAAAATAACATCTATTTAACGATTGGATGCGAAGTTTTAAAGATATCGCTAAAAATCCGATTTAGCGGATGTATTTCATTTAATATCTCAAAAACTAGTCGACCGATCGTAAAATAGATGTTAAAATTTTGAACTTTTTGACGGTTTCTTAATAACATTAACAAAAAGCATATTTTCCGACAAAAATCACCAATAAAGGCCTAATTAAGACTCAGCATACACTAAATCTAATTAAATTGTCAGGAAGCATAAGAGAAGAAGTACGTACTTAGTGTACTTTAAGGTTGATAAGCGACAAAAACTATTAAAACTGAGCCAAAATATCAAAATGGGCCTTCGAGAAGACTGAACCATAAAAATCTCATCCCGACTACAATGTAGATATTATAAAAATGCAGAAAAATGTGCACACGTTTCCCAAAACTCATAATTTCTCCCGAAATAGCTTAAAAAATTATTATTTTGATGTTATGAAATTTGACATTATTCCAATTCCCTTAAAAAACTGCATTCGTTTCATTTTAATTCTGCTGTTGTGTATAATTGATTATCGCAATTTATGTACAAACCACTTACGAAAATCAGATGTTAGTTAGCTTTTATACTTTGAATTAAAACAAACATCTAAATACTAAATATATTTTTAGTCTATGGTTTTTATTCAATTAGAAAGTACCGAAAGAATCGATAATAAAGCAGCGCAGCGCACTTCAGTATCGCACACAACACATTCAAAAAGTCGGCGACATTTAACAACTACAAACGAATTTGATAATAAAATAAATTAATTAAAATGTATTTTTTATTTTTTGTAGTTAATTTTTTGATATTTGTCGTCTCCTAGCTTTAATGTTTAATTCTATATTACTTAAGTCTTTATACATAATCGGCTTCGACTGCTGATTCCTTTGAAAAATTATTTTCATATCTTTGCCTACTCATCTTTGTAGGCTCTTTTTTTTTTATTTCATTTAAATTTACAATGTTTAATCTTTAAGTACATATATTTAAAAAATATATATTATTTTATTAAACGTTTTTATTACAGTGAAACCCATTTTAAATATGTAAACATCAATAAAGTACCTATTATTTTATAGCCTTTTAATTAAAATTAAAAAATTCTATATGATATCTTCAGTTTAATGATAAAAAAATAGGGATTTTTAAGTTATAAAACAATGAACTTTTTGTTAGACTAACGGATTTTAACAGGCTAATTCTACGATATTCGTGGAACAAAAAGCTCTTCAAAATTTTAATAAAGGAATAAGTTTTTACACCAACCTTCGTGAGCAAAATTAAATTTTTGAGGAATTAATTTAAATTTGAGAGGAATTAATTTAAATTATATAAGCTAAAATCGTTAAAGAAAATTGCAACTTTTGTGTTAAAATAAATTCGCGAGGCATGCAATTTTTCAAATTCAAATCTGTTCGATAGAATAAGGTCTCCAAAAAATAACAAATTAGTTTTATCAGATACCAAAATACAGCTTTAGCCTGCGGGATTTTTTCCGTAACGTAATTTCTTTTACCTGAAACAAAGACAATTTTAGATTAATTTAAGATTTATTTTATCCTCCATATTGGGACGTTTGTCAGTAGACCTTGCGAATCGCATATAAACAAATAATTCATTTTTTAATTGTTGCTGAAAATAGTTTGCCAGTAGTATTCGTCTTACCAATAGATAAAAAATCAACTTGTACAAGTTAATTTTAAAATCGAATCTATTAAATGAAAAACAAAGATTTACTGTACATTAAAATTCATATTATTTTTTGACTGGGCAATTAATTAAATAATTCTTGTATACAAGAATTTTATTAATGAAGAATTCTTCTTTTAAGTTAATAATCTTTTCTTTTACAATATTGGTTTTTAATTTATTCAAAAATAATATATAGTGTATGTGTCATACGATATCGGGGGATCATGCAAATTAATATAGTCATGCATGTTCAATTAAATTCATTTCAAAAATTAATAAAATCAATCAAAAGAGTGGAAAATTTAATGTATTATCTTATATATAACACCTGTTCCAAAAAAATAAACTATTACTATACATTTGGATTAAAAAATTTACTTGCCAAAGGTGTAGTCGTCGCAAATACAATTATAACATCCATGGTGCAGCCGAAATGAGGGTGTATTAATTTATTGGTACAAGGGATCGACATAAAGTCAATTGAAAATTAAAGAGTATAAATTTTTTTGGACTACAAGTTCGATTAATTTGTTTTTTTTTTCCAAAAACAAATTTTTCTTTTGATATTTGAAACCTAATGTTTTGATATGATTTTTTTGATCTTAAAAATCAAAATGAGAATTTGATGCGAAAATGAAATCATTTGTTGGATTATATCTTTTTGTATATTTATTTTACTTTATATTGAAACTTATTATCAAAAATTTAATTAATTTAAATTTTATTTTAAATTTTATATTAAAAATAAAAATTATGTGTTTAAAATTTTAAAATAAAAGAGACCAAAGAAAAATACGTAAAACCCAGCCAAATGTGAATCGGACACGAGCATGAAGGGTTCCGTACCATTATTCGTTATTGAATACTTGTATGGAAGCCTGTCTAATATTTTTTATTTTATTCTATTTTTTAGTATTTGTTGTTATAGCGGCAACTGTCTAACTATCACGGTTCATGTAATACAGCTTGATGACAGACTGGCAGATATACGGACAGCTATGGCTGAGTAATAAGATTCCGTTTTACCCTTCGAGTACGGAACCCTAAAAAGGACTATCATAAAATAACGATTTTGATAATATATAGGAATAAAAAAAGGATTCGTTGAAAACCCAATCAACATGATTTCGTGCACCGCTATCTTTACAGCATGCACGGTTTAAAATCGTTAAGAAAATTTATGACTACTGCAAATTATTAATGGAAATCAGTTAATAATTTGTATTGGATACCGGGAATCTTGAAAAATCCTTATAATTTTTATAAACAATTTGTTATTCAATTAAATTCTTAACAACAATAAAACAATAATTTTATGGGTTAGTGAACAACAATTAAATATAATTATTAATAAAATAAATGGAATAAATACAAATAATAAAATGAATATGAATATAGTATGTTATATATTAAGTATATTATTCAACTTTTAAGTTATAAATTATTAAGAGCTTCTGTGTTACTTATTCAAATACAGAACGGTTAATAATAACGTATAATTATTATTTTGATTTTAGAAAGAGAAATATTAATCGTTGCATATACGTCACGTATAAAATTAATAATCAATTAATATATAAAAATAATCATTATTAGCTTAAAGCAAAACGAAAATCATTATTGACGCTAGTGTGGCATCTAATATTATAACTAATACAAGAGTCAAACGTGCGTTGGAAATTAAACACGCTAGTGTGACCTCCCGTATTTAACATCGAACTCATTTAAAATGGTCGTCAAATACATGTAAATTTTTAATTACGTTAGAAAGTTAAACTCTAGTGTGACCGAAGGCTAAGCCAGACTGATTATCAGAAATGATATATAATACAAATTTTATATCTAGAGAACTTGTGATTTACTTCAGATAAATTCAAGGAATGGATCTGCTCATAAGCAAGATGAAATTCTGGGGAGCATATCCAATCGTAAAACTCAAAAGGCTGAAATCGAAATTTGTTTAGATACCAGATAATGCTATTTTTTACTTAGTTAACAATTTAACGAAAACATTGCAAACGCAAAAGGGAAATTGGTAGTCTTTAACAGTAGTAGTTAACTGTTATTCTATGTATGCATATATGTCGTATATCTCACCAATCATAAGCAGTTGAATGTAGAAAATTGGGCATCCAGCGACAAAAGTATTAGCTTATTATCTACATTCTACGTATGTATAACACACATATAGTACCAAGACCGATGTCTATATTTTTACAACGTATTGTATTTATAACTTGCACTACAGTATATACACACATACACTCACTCACTATACTATATACATACATGGAAATAAATAATATTTTAAATGTTTCTAACAAATATTAATTTCTTATCAAAATGGTAACATTTTCTCTAGAACAAAGATAAACAAATATGTCATTTTCTCACGCTTCTCCCATGCTACGTGTAAAAAAATGTGATTTTTTAGTTGCATGTTGTTGAATACTTTGGTAAATCGTCTTCAAATTTGAAAGATTTCTTATCATTTTGCTTGCATGATCCAACTACCTTATGTCTTTACATTATTAACGCAAATAAGAAGTGGCATAGTTTTTCTACACCGTACGGTAGCATAATATTATGCTTGTTATATTGTAGTAAATGGTAAGCCATCCAAGCAGCAATAAGAAACATCATAATGACTTCACTAGCACAGCACACTTTAGAGACTCAAGTGAGTGTCCTGTAAGTAAGAACTTCTTGTAAGTAATAATATTACATATTTATTATACATACATGTTCTTCATCATTATTATCATCTTCGTCATCATCATCATCTTTATTATTTATCCATGGTCTGGTGGCAACAATTCTTAGAATTTAATCGAAATTTAAATATTCATTCAACAAAATTATGTTTACATTGTTAATTTGTTTACAAATATATCGACGTTGTTATTTTTAAAACAGTATCAAATCAAAATTTTGTTTGTCAACTCATTTGTACATACTAACATTATTTATTTTAAATTATGAAGAAAAGTGTATATAAATGCCATGAACATCGATAGGACCTCTTACCGTAGAACGACCCTTATGTATACTCACTATGGAAATGAGTATGTGTTACGTCATTTTTACAAATCTCCTTCTTTCTTTAATTAAGAATTTTGAACGTCCACAATTTGGCTATTGTTTAAGCTTTTTAAATCATCTTCAAATTCATGTTCGTTAAGTAAAGAAGTCATACAAAAACTTCTATTTCGTGTGATTACACCGAATGCCGGGTGCCACACAAAATATAAATCAAAGTACCGAGTGTATTACATTATAAGTACTCATACCAAATACCGGGTGCAACCTTTTCACAGCAACGCGTGATCGGACCTGATAGTTTTCATATAAATGCTGGATATAAAAAATAAAATTTTATTCAATCTAAGCAAAATTGGTGCTCCAATTTACTTAGGGGAAAAATTAATTCAATATTGAATATCACATTTTATATAAGATAGTACTTCCATGCTTCGGGTGATATTTGACCTAAATTCCTTACAAAAATATTAAAATTATTCATCAATTTAAATAATTTTCCACTTCAGAATATTCCTTTAAAATTATTTGCTTTTTGCTATTAATTAAAAAAAAAAAGATTGCAATATTAGTAAGTGAAAAAAATAATTACTTGAATGAAAAAAGGTACTTAAAAGGTACGAATTCTATATAAATTCTATAAAAAAAAAACTTATAGTGAAAATAGTAAAGTAAATAAATTCTGTGACTTCTTAACATTCAAAGAACTACATTTCTATAATTATATTTTTCCATAGTCTTTTAATTAAGAATAAATAAATAAAGCCAACCTATTTATAATTCTGGTAGAAATAAGCTATAAATATACAGACAGTATCCTTTAATTTTCTTTTAATTTTTTTTTTTTATTGAAATTAATCAAATATTCTCTGTATAAAATTCCGATATTAAATATAAATGGTGTTTAAAAAATCATCTTTAATACTTAACTAGCTGAAATAACTAGCTGGCCTGGCAAACGTTGTTCTGCCATATAAATAATTTCTAGTGAATATTTTAAAAAATAACTAACTTATTGTAAGTATGCGGGGAGCAGAATTTGATCCAGTGATATTTCTTTTGTAATCATCATTGAGAGAGTTACTGGTACCAGTCAGTTCGCTGCCAAAAAGGAACATATTCATGTACGGTATGAAAAAAAATAAGTTTACTTCTATGAATTTTTGATGTAATTTCTTCGAACGCTTATTCACGTGGTGCAAAAAGGAGTGCCCCAGATAAAAAAGTGTCGGTGACTGGTCTAGGTTCGGGCATCAGCCTCAGAGGCGCTTCGATATCAAAAAAAAAAGTATTGAAGGCCTTTTGTTCAAGAAACTCGCTTCACTCGCAAGTTAAGAAAGACACTTGACCTTCTTTGAAGGCTACGGCCTTGCAATAGCTTCCGACCTCAGTACTCTCTTTGCTCGCAATGGAGATATGGACAGCATTTGGCATAAGTACTCCCTTATAAATATATAATTATATAGTTTAAATATTCCAGCGAAGCGGTTTGAAAACAGCTAATAAACGTAACAAATTTAACTTCTTATAAGTTAGCTACTATTTCAAGTCATGCCAAAATCGGATCAACCGATTTGGAAATAATTAGGAACATTAAATTGGTTTTCGAAGTGGGCTGGAAACAACTATTAGCAATTAAAGCGTAAGAAAGTCATTATAACATCAGCAATCTGCGAGTGAAAGTCCTATCAAAATCGGACCAACCATTTCGGAGTTGTCCTGCAAAACGGGCGGGTAGTTTTTTCTGGTGTTTTATTAGTCATTCTATTTTTCAGGGCAGAGATAAATCGAACAAATCAAAGACACAGCAAAATTAAATGTAATTTTGGTATGTTAGCTATAATTCATGGAACGAAGTCATATTTATCAACAAAAACTGGAATTAAAACTTATGTTTATAGCCAGAAATCTTCAACAAATCACCATTTATGTAATATTTTCAAAGAAAAATCGTAAATAAATTTATTCAAGTCGCATTTTAACGTGTATGTTTCCTTTTTCTTTTTTCCACTACACAATAAAAACGATCATTATGTAGTTTCTTTGTCAGAAAATTGTGTTTATTTCACTCCAACAACAAACAACATCAACATACATAACGAACAAGTAAGTAAGTATATAATAATAAATTGCATGATGTCTTTGATCTAAATTTTGACATAATATATCAAAATCGAATAGCAAATGAGATATTCACAAAGCAAACTAACGATACACCATCTCACCCTTTCATGTTATCATCTATCGACCGGTCGGGTCGTCGGTCGGTCGGACGGATCGGTTCAGACGTACGAACGTTGTTCTCTCCTATCCACTTTGTGTATGTTTTCTATGTGTACATAAAGCTAGAAGACATAGAATCATCGTCTCTATATTATTAAATGTACATTCGAAATGATTGCTTTGAAGAAAATATATATTGAATATTGTTTGAAAAGGCTTTTAATTTCTACACGACGTGACGTGTTGATGTTGTCTCGACTTCCTGAATACAATATTTTTTCACATTTTTCCTACGATTGATTTTAAAATGATATGATCGTGGCTGATATAAGTTTTTATACTCGACAGTCAAGAGTATATTAATTTTACTTTAAAGATTGTAATGCTAGAAAATATTGCAGCCGCTAACAAAATTTTGGTATGTTCATAGAATCATCTAAGTAGTCCATTTTCGCACGTCTGTCTGTCATCAAGATAAAAAAAAATGATAGGACATAGTGAGAAGAAATTTTGGTAACGTATACTAGGCATAAAGAAGTTCGTGAATGAGCAAAATCAATCATAAAACGTAGTAGAAAAATTCATAGACAATGTTTATTTTTTAAAAACAAACAACTTTTGTTTGAAACATTTTTTGTAAATTGTTTAGATTAGCTACAATTTTAGCTGATAAGATCGTTTATTTGCAATATTCATTATATTTACAAATGTATTGATGGACTGCATATTTTGACTATTTTATGAATGTCAATCATTAAATACAGTTCAAACATTGATATTGAATCATATGTAGGGTATCTAAACAATTAATTCTGTTAGATGTTATTTTCACTTGTTTTAAATATTTTACTTGTATCAAAGCTCCAATGAAGTTATAAACCTATTTCAATTTTTCGAATAGTTATATCTCAAAAACGGTGATTCTTAGTTGAAAAAGTGTAAATAATTGCATGATCTAAAATTTGTATCAGACCTATTTTTATGATAATAATTACCGTTTTGTTTAAAAAGGCAAAAATCCCATATTTGCAAACTTTGATGTTGAATAAATTTTATGCAGATGCCGCAAATACGTAACACCTCCGGTTTGTGTCAAAAAAGCACAAAATTAAATTCGCTAGAAGCCCTGGATATCAATAAATTAAATAAAAACACAAATTTTATAATTTTAAATAATTTAAAGTCGCACTCGTAATTTTTCAAAGAAATTTTAAGTGAAAATTAGACAAAGTCTGCATTATTTTATAAAAATTGATTTTCATAAGTAAATAATACACCTATTAATTTTCTAATGTACAATCAAACTAGATCAGTGGAAAATCATTGTTGATTATTTTGTTTCAAACGACTTGAGCTATAATTTTCACAATACTATAAAAAGAGCTATATCAAACATATATATATTTTCATTTAATATTAAGAAAATATTATAGAGTTGCATACTACGATCGTAACTTTCAATATACATTTTTGTCAAGAAAGATAAAAGAAAGCTATTGTAATTGAGTCGAGGCAAAAAATATATACCCATCAAAATTTGTGGTTTTGAATTTGGAGACACATAAAATCCGTAAACATAAATAACATTTCCGTACGGAACAATTTCGATATAAATTAATAAGAATAATAATAATAATGGAGTTTAGACTCTGTTTCTCAGATATATGCGTCTCTAACGGAGGCCACGCACATCATTATTCTTAGTCTATATTTATTAATACAACATACATACAATAAATATCAAGCCTATACAGTAATACATAATAATATATATGTGTAATTACCTATATGTGTTTATTACCTAAATTTGAGGTAAAGCTGTGGCGAATTCAAATATTTTATGGAAAAATGTTGCATACAAAAGTTGTTAGTTTAAAAAAAAAAATAACATTTATAGTGTTTAAATTTATCTTATATCATTTATAGTTAAAAAGTTGGATAATGGATCCATTGGATTCAATGGACCGATTTCCTAGAATACACCAACAAAAATTCAGGTCATTATTTTCTTCCGCTTTGGAGTTATCTTAATGATGGACGGACCGACATGTGTAGTCTAATTACGTGATTTTATGGACATCTATACCAAAATTTTGTTTGTGCGGTTAATATTTACTAGCGTTACAAACTTTAGACTAAAATTAATATACTTTGATATATTATGTATGTTTTTTTTTTTTAATTATTTAAAATATATTTTTTTTTTACACATTTGAACATTTAGGTAGTTTTTGAAGATATTTTTCGAAACTATTATAGATATATAGTTATTTATGTAGTTAGAAAAGCTCTTGTGTAATCGTTTGAGGAGCTTTTCTTTTCTATATGTACTATAAATAAATATATGAAATCCTTCTGCAGTCTCATTTTCATCAGAATCCTTTTAAGTATAATATTATTATTGGAAATGTATATAATATTCAATTTTATGCTTCAAGCTATAAAAAGGAAATTATACATATCGATTTTTCTGAATAAAGGACGTTCAAAAGACATTTTGTTTATGAAATTTCTATTACAGATTATGTTTCAAAATAAGTTTTTATGATGTTAATAAATGCTACTTATTTACGTTAAATTTAAGATAGGGGCCGAAATTACAATTTTTTTGAGCTTTACCTTCAATCTGTGATTAAATTACCCATATGAATTTTTGAGTCGAGTTTGCGGTTTTTTTGGCCCTTGCGTGCAACCTATGATTGAACTAACCATTCATTTTTTGTTAAACAAAAAAACGGAATACATTTTTTTTGTAAACAGAAAGTACTTTTAATTATTGTTTAAATAGGATTGATTTTTTTAAAGTTGGCATTCAACATTCAGCAAAAAACAACGATGATTAACAATACGATTTTACAAAATAAAATGTTGACAACGTTTTGTATACAAGTGATGATTTGTTTTAAACGAAGTGAAATTTCGAGAATTAAAGGTTAATTTTTGTTTTATTTCAGCTCATTTAACCCCAAATCTTCATTCCATTTTGTATTCATGTTTTAAATTGTCGTATTTATGTCGTTACAAAATGATGAAAAGTAATAAATCAATGTCGATAACTTCTAAACGAGGCGAAAATTGGTATTCTTGATTTTCGCCTTAATTTCACATTATCGAACCAAAGTAGCTAACTTTTTTTCATTTTTATAATTAAACGAATACTGCCCTGTCATAATTTTTTATAATTGTTATACAATCAATTGATTTTCAAAAAAAAAAAAGGAAGCAACGTTCGCTTCAAAAGCGACCAGAATAACGTGTTAAATATGCAATCGTTTACAGAACAGTGTTATCTATGTGTAACTTTTCTAAAAAAATCATAAGAAGAGAGATTTTCTTGGAAATAAAAAGCGAAAGATTTAAAGTGGTAATTATGGATTCCAATTCTAATTACACTCGACTAAATTATAATCAGAAATTAATTTATATGCAGATTCATTCAGGTAACATTAAAACTGATTAAAAAATACCATATTTACATTAGTTTTTTTTTTTTTTTTTTTTTTAATTTTAAAATAGTAGACATCACCACCATTATATAAAGCATGTAAATATATTATTTTTGTTACTATTCCTAGAGAGTACATTATGTTATGTGTATGTGGGGAGAGGGGGGGGGGGTTAGTAGTATCGCTTCAAGCTGAAAGGACAATTTATTTTTCTTCATCAGCATATTCACCATACAAACCCCTTTCTTTCATTATGTGAATAATAAATATGGACAGTGGAAAAATGGACGACAATCTATGGCTTATATTCTTGGTGGATTCTTATTTTATAAGTTTCGATTCACAGTCACATTTTCAGCAATGTCTTAAGTAAAACCTCAAGTATGAGCTTAATCAAACAAAACTTATACAAATAGTATTCACAATGGATTCTTACGCAAATATTAAGCAGTTGTGTATTCACAGTCATATTAGACGGTACTATTTATACCAATAATTTTGATAAGAGACAAAAGTAGAATTTCAAAAAAATTATAAAATTTAAAAAGCCCTCGACAAAAAATACAAATGCGCCATTTTATAGATACGCCCATCTTGGATTTACAATTTGTCATAATGTATAGCATTCTACTAGTCGAGCCATTTCTAAAAATATGTTATCCGCCAGTTTGTGGCAGCCATCTTGGATCGATTGTCATCAAACAGACAGCTAAAATTACTCCCGACTAATTTACTTCGGGAGCTACGATGGTACAGACAGACACACACACACACGCGTCAAACTTATAACACCCGCCGTGTCTGCGTCGGGGTTTAAAAATAATATAAATTTTTCATATAATAACCTTCAAAAATAATATTCTCTCTAACCATTCAGTTTATCCAAGCAGTTACTTCAGACCATATGCTTCGATACACCAGCGCCTCTATAGTTATTATTTTGTAAAACTTTTTGAAACAAATATGAGATTGTAGTTCTCTTTTCCACTGTCCATAATATAACTAAAGGAAAAAAATAGATATGATGATGGTATTACATTTCCATACCCCTTTCTTGTCTCGTGGTAGTAGCAAGGAAGTAACAAACAATATGCTATATTACTATTCCATATCATATGTATAGATAAATATATGGAAGCTTGTAATCAACATCATAGTACCACACCATTTCCTCTTAGCTTGTAGAGTTTTACCCCCTCGCCCCCAGTCAACCTTATGAACACGACTCCTATATATTAAAAGGTATGTATTATCTTATTTCTAAACATCGATCTTGGTAACCTTTATAAAATATTTCCATTTTTTAGACAGTTTGATTAAATTAAAATTAATCCTGGTTATGGCACGTTCTGAACAATAATCCATCATTTTTTATATAGGGCCATGTTTAAATTTATCTAATAGGAAAGATACACAAATTTCATGACCATGCATATGAAAATATTTTTTTTAAATCTTAAAAAATAGCCAACATATGGACGTTTAAAATTCTTAATTAAACAACAAGGAAGATGTGCATAAATGACGTCATACATGTTAATCTCTATAGTGATTATACATAAGGGTCATTATACGGTAACAGGTCCCATTGATGTCCATGGCACTTATATACACTTTCCTTCCAAATTTAGGATAAATAATGTTAGTATGTACAAATGAATTGTAAATAAAAATGTTATATAATTAACATTCAAAAATTTTGTTGTTCAATCCCGAAAACAGGGTGTTTACTATATCTCAAGAACGAAATTCCCTGAATTTCCCAGGTCTCACATTGATTTTTTCTAGACCTTTTTTTTTTTTGTAAATATGAACTATTATCATTTGTCATTTTTTAAATGATTTCCAGTTGTAGATCCGATCAGTGACTTGTTCATGAGTAAGCATCATTATCGGGTAATTATGAGATCAAGAACTCATTAATAATTATTAATAATTTAAATATTAAATTAATGTTTTGAAAATCCAGAAAAAAATTCATTATTCCCTCTCTATTTACATAATTTGCCATTTTCCCTGACTATTCCATGATTTTTTCAACAAATTGGAAATTCCTGACTATTCCAGATTTTACAGATTTTCCCTGACCAGTAGACACCCTGGAAAGGAAATAGTAGATACTTGGCGAAGAAATGCAATAAACTTTAGTGTATAGAGTAAGTTTATAGAAAGAGATGACCAATCAAATTATTTTCGGGGCCCATGGCTAGATGGCAATAATCTAAGCTTAGTTTACTTCTGCTGACGAACCACGTACAGCTAGAAGTTAACTTAGTTTAGAATATTGCTATCTAGGTATGGGTTCTGAAAATAATTAGATTGAACATTTCTCCCGTACGGCCATCTCTCCCGGAGTAACTCTATTGCATGCATCTTTTTAGAATTCAAAATTCGAAATTTGCTCCGTTGTCATTCCCTGAAACTATATCCATTCTCTTCAGTTTTGATTACTGTGAAGAAAAAACAGTCTTTTAATATCTATTTTTTATAAACAAAGTGTATTTCTTCTACTTATCATGTTGTATTATTTCGCTTTTATTATGTAAAGAGAAGAGCTACAGGCGACAACGACAATTCTCATTCAAACCCTCTTGTATTTTTTCTTTTGTTAAACCACTAGAATTAAATACAGTTACGACCAACGAATACTTTCCATTCTATAAATTACTAAGTATTCAATTGCTACTATTCATTCAGTGATGGATGTATCACATATTATCGATAACCCCCACTTGATTCAATTGTTCTGAGAGTTTTTAAGCTGCTGTCTGTATTTAAAAAAAAAATTCAAAAGTGGTGTGTTTTACTTGCATATTAAAAAAATTATATAACTTTGTCTATACATACCATTTTTTTGTTTGATTTAACTTGAAATCAATTTGATAGATTTTGATACAACTTTTTTTAAATTTATTCATATCATTAAAACAATGCTTTAGAATTATCTAATTTTAATGATCTTGAATCAGAATTTCCACTTTTTTCTACATACTATAAATTGTTTTAATTAAACGAATATAGATAAAATACTGTTTTATATATTACGAAATAATTTATTCGATTTATTAAGAAAAACTTTGTACCATAACTTACTGCTACCATTGATTTCAGAATAAAAACTTCATAGAGAAGAAGCTTTTTAATAAACACCGACAAAGTCGAATTTCTTAAAAATGAATAGTTTCTGAGAAATGCATATTTATTCAAAAAGGCATTCTTTTTCATAACTTTAACTGGCTACCAGTGATTACCGAAAATCAAGCAGAGATTTTTTTTTATTTCATACTTTGGTTGTACTCTACCAAACCATTTTGTAGGTGTCCGTTAGTAGTTAGTATTTAACTCATGAAAATCTTTAATTTTCTTGGTATATATGTGTAAACTTTTGAAATTTTAGTAATTTGTATATTTTAAATATGTTCGATATACATCTGTCATTTGGTGGACTTCTCACGATACACCCTTACAAACTGCTGCTGGTGGTAAAAATTATATACCTCTTGCAAACAATAAAAGAACATATTTAACATTTAATGATAATAATACTAATATTAATATCACGACATTATGGTTGTGTTGTTGATTAACATGACATGCATACGTCCAACACGTGCACAATAAATTCTAGATATGTACAAAAAAAATATATAAAAATAAAAACCATTGTGTAATAAACGAAGCGGAAAAGAGTATGTTTGCATGTCAATAATATTCACCATAACATTTAATTTATGGAATTGTCTCCGTGACCGCCGTCACCGGCAACCAATATTTCCAACTTATATAATGCCGGCGCCGGTAAAATTTATATTATATAATTGCCGACGAGTGTCATATATTAGTAACCGACAGTTGATTGTTATTTGCAATCTGTGATAGTGTTAATTTTGACAGATCTACAACGATTGTGATTTTTATTCCTAAATTTGATACTTCTTTGATATTATCAATGATTACTACTCATAAAAAAAATCATTCTTCAACATTTTGCAGAATTAGTAGAAAAACTAGTAATTTATAATATAAATACTTTCAATGAATTTTGGATGACTACTTTAATTTTGTATGAAATCCATAATAATAATATAAATGATATAAGTTTTTAAAAAATTAAATAAACTGGAATAATTTTTATTATTTTATCACTCTAAAGTACTCTGTCTTGAATAATAACGAATTATCCCATTGATAAAATTAATTTTAGTATTCTGTGCTATAAATACAGATTACTTTATATTTAATGTCTCTATTATGTGTTATTTTTGGGAAAACAAAAAGAAAAAGTGCTGTAAAAATTTGCATATCAATTTGAGCATTTAGATCAGAAATACTCGCGTATGACAGTTTTTAGACGATATGTAAATCTGTTTAACTTTTTATTTTTCTTATCCAAATAAATGTAATAACAAATTAAATTTACGTTATTAACTGTCAATGGATTCCTTTCCTAAGTTTCCGAATTCCTGTTATCTATTACCCTATATTCTTTGAAAGTATTTTTCTTATAAATTTCCAAGTTTTCTATAAAATTTTCACAGCTGTTAAATTTTTCTGCCTTTTTCAAATTTCCAAGGTACATTTAATTTTTCAAACTGATTAATGATTTCCTGAGTTTTAATCATCAAATATTATATCAAAAACTATTCAAATTATTATAGGTTAAAAAACAAACGATAAAACCATAGTTGTTTGCAAAAAACAAATGTATATATTAAAAATATATTTGAACTACAGCTCCATCACACCATTGTAAAACTATTAGCCGGTTATTAATATGTTCGGTGCCGGCAACGAAGACAATTCCTTTAATTTATACACGACACTATTCATTCATTCAACAAACAAACGTTACTAAACACCTTACAATTTGTTGACAGTTTTTGTTGTTTTTGATATATACAAATGAATTACTTCTTACTACAACAAAACAACATGAATTACTATAGTAAATTATCATTTACGAATAGTAGGTATTTATTTTATCTGATTGTGTTTGAAATTAATCATCAAGAATTTCTCACATTTCTTATAATATTTTTATTATTTTTTTTACATGTTTGTTATTTTAGTGAATTTGTTAACATTGCAAATTATACAACAATTTATTTATTTATTCTTTTTTTTTTAAGAGAAATTAATAACACAAACAAAAAAATTTGCTATAATAGTTTGTTGCAGTTACAAATATGTAGATCTTGGACCTCGTAATCAGGCAATTCGTCTGTATAATAAATTAAGTATTTGTGCATACTTATTAGAAGAAGTTTTTCTGTGAGCCTTGGACACGATATCCCATTTCTTGAAAATTAATTATAGAGACAAGCATTCTTTCTTTGTTTGCTGAGTGACTTACAATATGCTTCGCAGTTAAATCAGTTAAATCGATAATAAATAGTCGATTTAAATTTCAATTATAATTATTTTGATTGATAATCGTTTTTTTATTTGGTTTTTAATCTTGTCTCGATTCAACTGGGATACTTAACTTTTTTGACTTCTGTAATTTTACAGCTTTTAATTAAATGTACTTCATCTGAGTATCAAGTGTATTTCACATCCTGAACCGTATGACTTCCTCAGTGATATTCGGGAGGCATTTGATCATTATTATCGGGTGCCGGCTATCCTTACTAATGGTTTTCTATGGTTTTCCATTTGGTTGCACAAAGTGAATACTGGGATACTTCCTTATTAAGTCGGCCATAGCTTCATACCTTCCTCTTCCCTTCATATGCCTATTCGATTTTTGGACTTATTCTTTACAATCATGTATTGTTTAAAAAAAAAAAGAATGAATAAAGATTTCAATTGAATTGTACTTTTTCCAATTTGACATGAAAACAAATGAAATATCACAAAGTTTTTTTCCGTAAAAGAGCTTTGAAAGAAAAAACAAAATAATTAATTTATTTTTAGTTTTACTGCTATGTTGAGATTTTATTTTATAAATTTTAATATCACTCTTCTACAAATTTAAAAGTATCACGAAATTCCATCGTAACAAAGTTAATAGAAATTTACTGCAGGAATAAGTTGGATAAAAAAATATAAAACAAATCGAGGCACGAAGTTAAAATGTAGATTTAAATCGGTGCCACGACGTATACACAAATATGAACACGATTCACAAAACATCATTTTAAATTAAATTCAAAGGTACATACAAGGTAAAAAAAAGACCGGGGCAGGGGCATAGCTACATAAATAATAAATTTAGAAAACTATTTTAATAGAAAAGTTGAGGCCATTTTAAGCTTAAATTTAAACATTACTTAGAAAATAAAAATTTATGTTGCCTACTGGTTCTGTAGCTCTATTTACTGCTCCGGCTTGAATATAGTCAAATTTTATATTACGCCAAGGGTATCCTTGACTTGAAACATTAGATGAAAACTTATTGAATTTTATGATAAACTGCGCACGTCACGCGGAATCATCCGTGTAGTTTCCGTTCTCGTGGCAAAGCAGTGATAAAAAGTAGCTTACGCCACCCGGGGATTGTGCTTCCCAACCATCATAATGCCCAGCACGAACGCTAGCATGGGACCCAGCTAAAAAATCTAAAAAGCAATTCAGGTACCAAACCAGGATAGTATGAGCGTCAAAAGATGCACTACATTCACTAATTTTTCTTAACGAGTTCTGCCATCTTCACGTTAAGATCGGAAAATTTTCCAGACCACTTTGTGATAAAATATTATATATATATTTTTTAAATACACATGTATTATTATAACTGTAACTACTCCTGTATTCAGCATGAAAGAGATTACAATATTTTGAACCACTTTGTGTGTTAAATATATACATTTTGATAGATAAATAAATAATATTATATGTATATTATATTGTCGTCTGTGTCTAAGACACTACTGAACTGAGCTAGTAAGATACAGATACAATGTGCATCCGTGTGCATGCCATGCCTGCCGGTTTAATATTTACAAAAGGAATATTATTATATATTAAAATGAAAAGAATATTTTGAATTTTGATATATTTAAATACATGTTTGGTTGCATCATCATGAATTCACATTTGAATTGTTGAAGTAGTAACCTTATACATATTATAATATAAGCAAATGAACTAGAGTAACAAACAAAACTCAATAACTTAATAGTAGGATTCATTAGTCTGATTCTGTGCGCTGTGAACGAATTGCTAGCAGATGTCATGCGGCTTCACAAGTGTAGTTCCCGTTTTCGTGGGTATACAGGGATGAAAATTAGTCTATGTCATCCGGAGATAGTGTTTTTCAACACAACTTCTCGAATACACTATTAATTTTTCAGCTGACATTTATATGCGAGCTTAAACTAATATTTTGTTAATATTTTCAAGCGTTACAAACTTTAGACCAAAATTAATATACCTCTTAAATATTTAAACAGACACAGGCATTGACAAATCGTATCTAGAAACAAGTAAATGTTAAATGCAGTAGTGAAAGATAGTGATTTTTGTTATACCGAATCCATTTTTATTTGATTCAACACTTAACCATTGTTTTTTCATTCAAAACAAATGCATTGTTTCCATAAAAATTTTGAATATATTCATTTATAAAACTGTACATGAAGTTTCGTAATCTTTTTATGCAATAATACTATGTTCATAATATGCAAAATACAAAAAAGATGCAAAAACCAGACTAAACACTAATAAAAAGAAGCTGTGGTTCTTTGACGTTAGTGCAAAAACTTTCTGTTATTGTAGATATTGATAAGTAGTGCAATTTATTTTCTACAGGTTTAAGTTTGAAAAGGTGTATTTAGTAACACGATCAAAACTAAACACTGATATCACAAAAAAATTATTTGATAAATCGATCTAGCAATATTACAATATTAACAAACAGAATAACATTTAATGACACTTAAATCAGTCAACACTCTAGTTTTAATTATATTCTAATATAATTAAAAACAAAATTAATTGGTTAAGAAGGAAATTATAACATCATAGGTGATTTAAACACATCGAAAAATTTAACGTTTGACATTAAACTTCCCATTTCTATGATAATCCTTAAAATATTTTCGTAGCATAGATGGCATTAAGTGGTAATATCATACAGAGAAATCTAAGTGTTTTTATTCGAGAATTATTAGAGTCCAATAACTATCTAGGTATTATATTATCTGTGATGTTGGGCAAGATGATTTGAGCATTTATTTTTTTTCATGATCCTACAACAATAAAAAAAATAACAGATAACAGTAAATTTAAACGTTGTGGTGGTAATTGAATTTTAGGGGCTCCTTAAAAGAAAGCGAACCATTTTCCAGAATTTTATTATTCAACTAATCATAATTAATCCATATACAAAATTTAATACTAAGGTATAACTTTGAGCTTCAAAAATTACTGCCATTAGCTAAAGAAATTAAATTTAAATGTACTAGTATTGTAATGTCTTTAAATATCCAAAAATTATTTCCATGTTATTAATAATGGTCAAGATTGACTAAACTCAAAACTTTCGTTAATTCACCGATTGCAAATAATTAAAATAGATTCAACGTTTTTAGAACCTAAAATCGTATTATTTAAAATTAATAATTTTATGCGACTTTTTATTTTGATGGCACACACATGTATTAAAGAAGTTATAATAGAAATTTTGATTTATGTCTTTCGGGGTGAACTCAAGAATGTTGTGTAGAAAATTCAAAAGAAACAATTGCACTGGTAACAACATAACACAAAATACATACATTTTCTTTATTAACCACCTGCTTTGAATTGTTGTTTTTGACACAAACTAATGATTGTAGATTTCATGTCTCTGTAAAATTTATGTACTTGAAAGAAAAGCGATTGAGTGGCATATTGAAGTAATGAAAATTAAATTTGAATATATACGACTTGTTCACAATTCAACTATACATCCTCTTACAAAATAGGAAAGATGCAATTAAAAAAATTTGCTAGTTTACCCATCACAAATATTGAAACTAGTACTCAATACCAAATAAAATTCGAAAATTAAATTAAAATTAATTCAAAAATGAATAATTGATTCAAAAAATGAGACATTTATAAGTAAGATACTATTTTCGCGCACAACACAAATAATTGTATGCAATTTTATGGGGTAAATTAAAATAAAATGATTAAAACGCAAATAGTAGAAATATCCCTTGTTCAAATTTGGGCATACAAATTTCTAAAAATTTTCTTGCCCAATTAACTCAAGAAATTCGTTACAATTAGTGTAATTTTTACTCGAAAAGAGTGTCTTTGTTTTAGATGTCTGATTTTGCAATACACACCCCTTTAAAACAATAAACAATTTCCAGTTTTTATTTACCCACCTAAAATTGTAATTTTCAATTGAATTAACTGTAGGTAGTGGAAGGGTGGAACTCAGCCCATGTCTTTTTCCTTAAACAGGATATGTAACCAGTTTTGTATATTAACATATTTCTCATTATTTTTAAGATACGCCACTGACATGAAATATTATAAATTTGAATACGGTAAAGAAATATTCAAATGTTAATATTCAAATCATGTTGTTTTCATGAAAATGTATGCGGTTATAGCAGCAATGTTTCTTTATACAAAATATTAACAGGGTTTCACAAACTCTTAAAATATCTAGATTAACATTGAAATTAACAATAATTAATATTATTAACTCGCTTTCTTGTATGTCGTCTGTCTGGATGGAATTTTGTAATTGATTTTTAGAGCGATAATCCACAGCTGTTATTGACATAAAGAAGTGTGACTCTAACAAGCTGTTGACTTAAATTACATGTAACTTGCATTGTATTTCTTTCAATTTTCGCGCTCAAATAACTCAAAAAATACTTATCCTATTATTTAAAAATTTGGTATGCACAATATCGACATGAAAACGGTCGAAGAGTTTTTCTCGAAAAAAAATATCTAAGGTAAAAATTAAAAATTCGATTTTATACTTATATTTTTTCAGGTCTTCGTTTTCATGATATAATTGTACATAACTTATTCAAAACATTTGGATAATTAGTTTTTGAATTATTTGGGTGCGAAAATTGAAAGATTTTTACAAAATGGAATGTGCTTCTGTGTTATGGATCTATCCTTCCTTATTAGTCCTTGTACTGTTCTTAAACTTTTCACTACAGGTAACTTTTACTTAATTTATATAAATAAATGTAAATTAATTTATATCAAGTTAAAACTACAGTACAACCGTTGTATCATTTTGTCCAGCCCTGCATACATAATAAATGAAACTTTATAAACTAACAACATTTAATATCTTATAAATGCATAAAATAATGTCCTTAAAATATATTCATAAACATTTTTTTATATATGGCCATTTACAATAATTTACTATATGAGATACATATCGTTAATATTTAATATTAAGACTGCATATAAATAATTTTATGTTATGATATGTTGGTTGATTGATTATATATCAAATATATATCTGTCAATGTATACCTGCCACTTAGGTTAATCATGCTAAATACGTCGGACTCAGTTTTATATGAGTCTATGTGAATATGAATAAGTTTTATATTTTCAGCAGTGTAATTATACGTCAAGTAAACAATTATAGTAGCTAGCCTAAGCTTTACTTATAGTGGTACTCATGTTTGTTTGACACAAATTGGTCGTTCAATTCAGTACGTATGATAGATGTTATAGTAATTATCCAACTGCCAAAATTAGGTAATGTTTTCCTAATTATTTAGAAATAGCAATCCTTAAAAAACAAAAATAATTAAAACAAATTCTTATGAATTTTTAATAGTAAATCCTTAAATGAATCAGTCGAAGGCTTCCAAGCGATTAGCAAGGTTTTTATCTACACATTATCTTTTAAGATTTAAAAGAACTTGTTTTCTAGTGAAAAGTTTAAGAACAGTACAAGGACTAATTAAGAAGATTGAAATGTAATACTGAATCACTTTCCATTATGTAAAAATCTTTTAATTTTCGCATCCAAATAATTAAAAATTAATTATCCAAATTATGTTTTGATATTTGATATTCACAATATTGACATGAAAAAGGAGGGTTTATCGAATAGTTTTTCTCAATATTGTCTCAAAATACAATGCATATTAAATGTATTAAGTCCGCAGCTTGTGAGAAGCACACTCCTTTATGTCAATAACAGCTGTGTTTATTAATAGCTCTTAATTACAGGTTGTAAAGCTTCGTAAAAATTATGATTCGTATCGTGCAATACAATATTGATAAACATTTAATTAAAATGCAATACACAATAAATAATATAATATGATGTTACAATGAAATAAATTACAGATTAATTCTTAGAATATAAGTTGCATTTGGAATATAAAAATATTATTTTATGTAACTAAAGAGCGGATTTTATGTAATCGATGTGTTTGTTATACATACACATTCATAAACAATAAATAATTTAACAATAAAAACTTAAAACATCCGTTGCGTAAAAGTCATGCTGAAAAGTAAGAAAAACTCGGAATTTCCATAACGAAGTACATTTTTAAATTTTATGATGCATAAATAAAACATCCTCATTTTTTAGTGATAAAAATTTTCGAAGTTGTAAATTTTTTTCAATAATATTAAATCATCTAATAATTACACGATCAATGAGTTCAAAAAATTTGTGGAGGCGCAACTTTTGAGTAGTCCTAGTCTATGTACAGCCTGTATGGTTCATTCGAATAAGAAATTATCTTTGACTATAAATAGCTCCTAAAATTTTTATGCAAATTTGATGAAATTTTCGGTATGCACAATATTGACATGAAAACGAAGACCTTGTCGAAGAGATTCTCTCCAAAAAAAAATTTCTACTAATTTATAAAATTTTTTCAGATATTGCTCTGAATCAAGTTACTGAAGTTGAATGTACAGCAGTTTATTTTAATATGGTTTAAGATGTTGCAGACTTCACAAAAGTCGGTAGCATGAATCAACAACAAAAAAATTATATACCCAAAAAGAGGTAACTAATTGTTATTTTAATTAATAAAATCAACATCTTTTATAGCATTTTCAAGTATCTCTACTGTTAATTAAAAATCATATAACAAATACTCATCAGACCTCTGTATAATGGTTAAATCATTTACCCTTTTTATGGATTAATCTTTTAAAAACAATATTACATGTTATCACTACGGGCATCAATATGAATGATGTCATTTGTTCATTGATATATGTTCTTTGGTCAATCAAGAACATTAATCGTTCATGTTTTATCCTGACGTTTTCAACAATGTATACTTGTGGAATCAAAAAATGCAACACTATTACCTATTTTCATTTTTGTATCGATTTAAAAACATTTAATACTCGATTGTTATGTTGTGTTGAGTTGTTTATCAGAATTAATTTTATTTATCTATCTAAAACATTGAATTTTTAACTGAAAAAAATAATAAAATAACACCATAATAAATAATCTATTTTATAATTTTAAGTAAGCGTGGAAAATTCAGATCGTTGCATTTTTTTATTCCACGAGTATTCTTAGATAATCAAAATTTTTTTATCAAACAAGTCAAATATATCGTAACTTTCCAATAATCTCTTCACTCTCAAAAGTACTTCGTATATACATAGAAGTAAACAAAAAAAAAAACATTGAAGTATTTCAAATAAAATCGAATACATACTTCTTTGAAATATTAATCTTTTACAATTACAAATATAATAGAAAATTTTTAATGAAATAATGGCAGCTATTTCCATTATAACTATAAATAAGAACATAATTGAAAATCAATCATCAAACAATAAAATAACATAGAAGAATTATTTTTTAATCATAATAAATTTATTATATTTGAACATGATTTAATATTAACTATCTTTTTCTAATTCTTCTTCCTCAAAGCCTCTAACGAGACAGTAATCACTATAATAATGCTTCTTGTAATTTAGCAAAGCAGACATGGAGATTTAACCTTAATGGATCAGATAAACAATTTTCTAAAATTAATTATTAATTTTCTATGCTTGAAATGTGCAATTTCTTGTTATATTAATCAAATAAAATTAGGCTTAGGGTCGTTCTGCATAGTCGCTAGTCGGATAGTCAGTCCTACACAAGCGCGTTGTAAAATATGTTAAAAATGATTGGAATGCGCTTGTGTACGGCTAACCCACATACGGGCCTTAAACATAATGTTATTACATAATAAACGCAGTAAAATTTATTTTCTATATATTTGATTATGTCAATTACAAATAAGTTCTATTTTAAAAAATAATTTGAAGCATGAAGACGTGATAACTCGAGAATTATATTGAAAAAATTCAAACCTAAAATTTACATAATAATAATAAAACAATAAGAGAATAATCGCGCGCCTTGCACCTTTAATCACCAGGCAAGCCAAAGCTGTCGAATTCGCTTCCTCGACTTTTTCATACCAGAGCAGTCTGACTCTGTTATTCAGTGCCAGGCGATTCATTTCCTCGAAAAATACAAGAACAATAATCGATTGGAACCTTGAAGTTCCAAAGCAACCTGGCTATCTCATAAAATGCTGACCTCTATAACCATTCGATTTACAGATCTGGCCATCTCTCAACAAGGTGAAGATTTCTGTTTGGAAAACCGAATATCTACATATTAATAAGTTAACCAAAATCTTTCTACCCCTTTTAACGAAAGTTGGGTGGGCGTAGGGGTTTGAAAGTTGGTACATTTATAGTTTATATAAGAGAAGGACTGGCGAATCCTATTTTTTTTTTTTTTTTAATTAAGCATAAAAAACACATTAAATTAATAAAAAACACATTCCACACTATGACATACATATATAAAAGTTGTGGCTTATATTACACACACTACCAAATACACGCATATATACTATTTTGTTTAAAGGCACGCATTTGTACTGTTTTGTTTAATGGTAGTGAGATTCACTTTTGAGTGATAACGGTCTAATTTCGACCGCTGTAACGGGACTCTAATTTACATAAATATAAGAAATAAAAATTAGAAATATGTTGTTTTTGTTCCAAGATGCATTTATTTCAATATAATATGAATAAATAATCGATATTAGGATCGGTTTTAAGTAGCGGTGTACTAAATTATACTATAGGTTTAGGAATAACCAGTTCCAAGCGTGTTTCTGCTCGAATTAAACGAATCAATTATCGTATAAAGCCCATACGTTTTTCGAATTTCAGAATATTAACATTATCTTTATATCAAAAGTTTAAATAAGACAAGTAGACTATACTTGCTGACCAACAACAGTTGAGTAATAATAATAATTAATATCGATTGGAATTTTTAATTAAATAAATTACATTTAAACAATTACAAAAAAAAAAACTAACAAAACTAAAAACAATTACGTTTTCTTATGTACATAGAAAAGTTTATCGAATTCTATGATCTACATTTAATTCTCACGTTTAAAATTATCTATAAAAGGATTTTTGCAACCAACGTTAATAAGAAGAAAACAAAAAAAAAAACTTAATGGATAAACAAATAAAGCAAATCGAAATCGTGTGTTTATTTATTTCATAGAATTTAAAGAGGTGTGTCTCGATGAAAGGAAAAAAATGAGACCAGGAATTCTCATATAAAACTTCATATCATGATAATATAGTTTGTTTAATGTTGCTAGCTAATTAATAGCATATTGCCATTTTAATATAAACATTTAGTTTTATTTATATTTTATTCTAAATACCACCAAGGTATAAGATTATAAACTTTCAAAAAAATGAACTAAAAAGTAAAAAATAATTTTAAATTAAAAACTTCTATAAATAATTTCCTTGTGACCAATTACCTACGTCAATCGACACGCCAACAAATCAATTTTTTCGACAGTACTAGCATTGAAGTAATGCTAAGGCGGTTTCAATGCGAACTACTAGATTGAAGACAGGTTTGAGAGGACCAAGGTGGAGGAAATTTTTAAGTTCATTGCGTAGTGTAGGAACATTTTTGGGTAATTAAGATTTTCCCGAACTTCAATTAAATGCAAACATCTTAAGGGGGTATTCTGGTCTAGAAAATTGAAAAAATCAATTTTTTTTTTTGTGCATATTTTCAAAGCTTAGACTTTACAAAAATATGCTCTCAAAAGGATTTTTCAAAATTCGAATTATTTTGGTAGATACAGCGGATTTTGTGATGTGGCATCTAAGCCGGCCGAGCGGAGCGATGAAACTTCAAACGCGTTTTTCTCAAAACTCCTTTTGTTGAGGTGGTTGACACGATATCTCAAGTTCAATTTGACCGATTGTTTTGAAATTTTGTGAGAATATTCTTTATACATCTCTTTATCATTTGGAGCTTAGAGCTCTACACCAGTATACCCTCTTAATAGTATCATATCACCATTAGTAGTATCATCTTACGTATTACTGATTGAAAATTTTTGCATTTATAGCTTGCATTCAAGCTGTGCATGCTGTTATTATGGTATAGGTGCTGACTTGAATTTTATGGCTTTGGTAATCAGACATTCTCAAACGAGGCAATATAATATATGAAAGTTAAGAATAACAAACATTACAGCACACACAAAACTCATTAAATAACTACAACATTTCTGGTGATATTATCGACATCGTATTGAAAAGGAAAAAAATCAAAATGAATAAAAAAAAAAAAATAAAAAAAAGTGTTGTTGCGTGCTATAGCCAAGAGGGAGGTGTTGTTACCAACACAAACACATGGTCCTGAAGAGGTAACTTCAAGAGTACGTATAATACATGAAAACACATTATACATTATAATTAAGACAATTGATATTTTGTTTTTTGATATTTGGATATTATTTTTTTGATATTTCAAATTAAAGATGGATTTGATCATACCCTAAATGCAAAAAATTGAAAAAATTAAGTAAATTTTTTGGATACTTCATTCCCACCGGTAAGACCTAAATAAAAATTGATAACAATTTTCTGTGCTGTTAAGTTATATTCCTTAAAATAATTGCCAAATTGCTCAACAAAAACCATTAAAACTTTTCAAAATGCTCATTAATCACATCTCAAATTTTATTGAGAGTTACTTGTGGGGATGTTGTGCAAAATTTTATTTAATTCTTCATGTTGCAAAAATAATTGGGTACCTTTTCAGCAGAACACTTTTTGATAAACGCCGGTAGAATTAAAAAACCACTTATGCATCCTTCTTACCCCTCCCCCATGCCGCTATTTGAAGCTTTGATTTTTCCCCATCTTTTACATATTTTTTACCATCTTTTGTCGTTGTCCGTTTCCTGTTAACCATTAACAGATTTTTATACTCGACATAGATAATATGTCAAACACCTAATTAGCTCATTTTCGACTGTCCGTCCGTCCGACGAGCTGAGCTGAAAAGTAAATCCATTGGGTCCAATTGATCCTTGACCCAACTTTTAAACTATAAAAGATACAAGAATAGCTCAAATACAAAAATCATTTTTAAATAAATAACAATTCCACAATTTTAGCTCAAATTTGGCTAATAAACACATACAGGTAATAACAATGTGTATTATTATTATTATACATGTATACATATATAACTGTATAAACTAGATATTTATAGTATTTTATGAATGCTAATTAAAAATAGTCCCAATCAACAATGAAATTCAATCCAAAAAGGTAGAGTATCTAAACCATGAACTCTGTTAGTTGTTATCTTCACTTCTTTTTTGCCAATATTTTGGTTTGTACTATCATAATCTGCTTATTAGTAAAACCTCCATTATAATAATTTAACATTACAATTCCATACATAAAACAATGATTATTAAATTATATGAAGTCCAATGTTTAACTCCACAATAATAATAACACAGCAGCCATATCCATCCATATACTTAATAAATTAAAGTAAAGCTAATAAAATATTACTACATATGAGCTATGTATGCTTATACTTTAATGAAGCATCTCCATGGCCGGCCGGTAACGATAAAACATATTTCAATACCATTGCGAGTGAAATTAATTTTTTACTATTAATAATAATCGAGCAAGATATGAACATACTTGAGATAGATAGAGCATCGTATTCTATCAATGGAATTGTGTTAGGAAGAGCTGAAATATTAAGGTTCCGGATGTTAACGGATCAATTTTTTGCCTAATATTATTGGGACCTGTTCTTTTCCAATGTACTACAAAATTTGGAACTATGTTAATGATTACTAAACCGTTAGATTTTTTTGTTTCCCTAAAAGACACATTTTAAGGCATATTTTAGGAATGTTACAAAATAGCATAACATTCGAAGAATATTTTCATGAAGAAAATACTAAAAAATACAGCAATGGACGCAATCATTCAGAAGAAAAGTAGAATTGCGGTGCCCTTTATAACACGGTGCTAGATCATCAGAAATTGAAAAATGAATATTCGTTCTTTAGAAAATCGCTTTCCGCAAGTGGCACCAGTCTGTTTTTTTCATAAATTAAATGATTTACTTTTTGGAAACCCATTTTGGATCTCCATTACAATTGAACAATTCGCCGGTAACGAATAGCATAACCGGTGTGTGGATCTATACTTGAAATATTATGCTGTCGGCGCCGCGCCGGTTATGAAGGCATTGCTTGCTTATGTTATAATGTTTAATATATATCGACACGAAGTACACAACACTACGAAGCGTTCTGTTGAAACCAGTTTCTTGTTATAAGCTAATTTATTTATTAATAATAAGATGTTGTTGAATATTCGCTGCTTTACGTTGCTCATAACGATCGTTTTACGTCTATGGTATGGATATGGTTGTTTATATAAATAACTATGTATGTAGTGAGTAAACTTATCATTTATCTCATCATATTGGTCACACCAATTAAATAAACACAGTCATATTGTATTTTTCATTATTAATTTTTTGTCCCGCGTTCTCCTATTTTATTATGGAATTTTTTTTAAATATTAAAATTTTGTAATCATAAATGGTAACACAAAATGGGTGTTAACTCAATTATTCTTTGTTTATCAAACCAAATGTTAGGTAATTAATTTAAAATAATAAAATATATATATATATAATAAATATATAATAAAAATATTTAATGCTTATTAGGATGAGTTTATATCATTTACTTAAATTTGAGTCAAATATCAATAGTCCTAAAGTTTAATAAAATCGGATATTTTTTTATGTAGCATACTTATTATTATTGAGGTTAGTAAAATATTTTATATAATTAAAACATTGTTTTCAAATTAACAAAAAAAATAAGAAATGAGTGATACACCAAACAATTTTTTTCACCCCCTTCTCCTTAGAGAATCTATTATTTCAAATTTATATGGATCCAACTTGGATGAACCTATATCCAATCCAATAAAAAAATAATAATTCAAATCGGAATACTCTGAAAAAAATTGCGTTATCCTACATAACAAAAATATGTATATAAACTATCGGACGTCACACGATTTGATCCCGTGGGAATACAGAGATAAAATATAGCCTTTGTCACCCGAGAATAGTGTATCTTCCCAACTGTGAAAGGATTTTTCAAATCAGTCTAGTAGTTTTTAAGTTTATTATAAAGGTACACTCGTAATAAATCGAACTCGAACAGGTTTCTTTCAAATTTAAGAACAAATTGTAAATTCTAAATACCTCACAAATTACACTCGATCGGATTAAAAGAATAAAAAGAAACATTTTACTGTTAAAGAATATGATTTACTTAATTTACAGTCAATTTTTTTTAATTTTAATTGCTTCAAATGGTATTAAATAAGGGTTGTTGAATTTGTAAAATATACATAAATGTGATATGGAACATCCGGTATTTGCTGTTCCATAAAGTGTGATATGGAACATTCGGTATCCGCTTATAATTTCGATTGAAGCACTGCAATACAACGAGTAAAAAATTTTGTGTATTTTCGTCAAACGGCTTGTGTTCAAAATTTGCGTGCACATTTTTGTATAATTATATAAAATGCTTAACTATAACTTCTCTTTTTCACAAAATAAGATCGATATTTAAAAAATATCTGCTTTTTTTTGAAGCTTAAAACTCTTGGAACTTGACTGAAATTTAAATAAACAATGTCAGCTAATTTTTCTAATAATTCTTTATTTTAAATTAATTACCTAACCTCATTATTGAAACTGAAATAATGAATAAGTTACCACTGATTTTATGTTACCATTTAAAAGTGTTAGATCCTTAGCTCCCGCTTCGAGATGAAATTTTAACTCAAAATGTTAAAAAGTTAAAAATTGAATTGTTTTGTTTTGATAATCAATATTAATTTTGTGTGAACCGTTTTTAACCCGTAAATTATGTTAATTTCACACCAAATTTTTTACTCTACAATTTAATTTTCTTGATATATTTTATATATTAACAATATAAAAAATGTAAATTGAAATTTGTTGTTATTATTTAAATTAAACTCAACAACACAACGTACGTATGTGTAATATATGTTATAACCATATATAACACATAAATAAAATAAGGTGGCGGTATTTTTATAATTATACTTCGATGCCAATTATCGAATATTTGATGTAAATCAAGTGTGTAGCAGCATATAAATATTGTTAATTCGTTTTTTTTTGTTTTTATTACTACTATATTTTATTTCATCAAAAATAGTTTTTTTATTTAATTAATTTATGGTGTAATTCAAATTAATTTTACTATTTATATTTATTTAATTTCTCACATAGGTTGTTAATTTTTATTGTTTTTATTTATTATTTTATTTGCAATTTCGATTAATCAAAATGTTGTAAAATATACGTATGTAATTTTGTCTAAGGGTTTATAACTTTTTTTTAGTAATCTCATAAAACCAAATATTACCGGGATTTTTAATTTCTATTCTTCTTAAAATAATAGGATTTTCAATTAAGCCAAATCGTAAGATCAGACTGTAAGCCTAAAACAAGGCCAAAGATCCATCTTACTTTAGGTTGAATACTGTCCTTATTTGAAATGCGCGCGAATTGCGTATTCAGGTCGAGGACTGAAGGCAGACTCGAAAAACCTACACAAAGTTAATGATTTTTCTTCCTTGCGAGCTGATAGATGAAACATGATCTTTATTATACTAACTACTTCTGCGATAGTTATGCGGGTTACCAGCAAGTTTTTCCGTTTCTATATTACTGGACAAAAATAAGCTGGTATGCTTTTATCTGAAAAAATGTTTCGTTTTTGTGGTAGAACCTATTTAATTTGGAAAACAATCACTAAAAAATTTTATGAGGAAAGTAAAACTGAGCGGAGAAAAAATGTATGAGTTATGAGTTACGGTATTTTATAATTTGGTTCTCTGATAGTCATTATTTAAAAAAAAAAAAAAAAAGGCGTTATTGACTGATTCGATCTTAAATCTTACCACGAAAATGAAACATTTTTTGAAAAATTTAAAAAGTGATTATTTTTATGCATTCTATAAACAAGCCTAAACCCCCATCGAAATGGGAAGGGCGACCGTAAAAATAATTAGACCCAAAATTGTACCGACAATGGATCCTATTTAAAATTTTCTTAAAACAAATCCATTCACTGAATGTGATTCTCCATTTTTGCAACTTCAAGTATCGCCAGATCATGCTCTAATAAATGATAAAAAGTTTGATCAACCAAAGCAATTTATCTTATTTTCCAATGTGGCCAAAAATGATGTACCCCATTCGAAGAAGCATTTGACTGATTTATGGCATAGCTACGAACTATTATTATTACATCTATGTTATTTCATCGAAATTATATTCCATGACATACCGTCGTCTTCATTTTTATTAAGATTCACACCCAGTTTTGTCATGAAACATAAAAAGTTTTTTTTTTTTTTTTATTCATTTAAATAATAATATGAGGAACATAAATTTTGTTTTTATAACTCTATATGTGACTGAATGAATATAAACTGAAAACAAAATTACATAAAATTGTGATAAAAAAAAATAAAACAAAATTATTTTACGACAACGATTGAGAATCATAAAAAATAAAAATAAAAAAAACATTCAGTAATTATATATTCGAAACAGCGTATAGTGCGTTGATGTTGTTATTTCATTTTGTTTGCTTTTTTTATTTAATACAAAGTTAGAGTTACAGTTGACAACAAATAATATATATCGTTAACGTTTAATTTATATTTTTAAGTTTGTTCTATTTGACTTCTTGAATGTTTATAACAAATAAGAAATACATTTTTAGTCAATCCAAATATATACATGTGAAGGTAACAACCAACCTAGTTAGTTTAGATACTATACATATGATTATCAATGTTTGAGATACAGAATACCAAAATTTGAAATAGTCTCTTTTCGTTTCTAGTTACCTTGACGACGGGCGAACAAACAAAAATGGACTAATTAAAGAACCAAAACTGATCGATTCTAAAAAAACCTAAGAAGGATTTCATAAAGTAGTTTGGTTTTTATTCATCAATGTACACAAAAATCTTCTAAGCATTAATCGTTAAGGTACATTATTTCTAGCTTATTTTGGTATTTATCAAAAATATTGTTCAAAACTTTAAATCGTTTTTCTGACAACTTATGTTTTCAAAGTCGGTGTCCCTCGTAACTGCAAAACTATTACACCGATTTTGTTAAGAAAGTTTCTATGTTTAATTTACTAGGTAAAGTCAGTACCCCTCATAACTGCAAAACTACTGTACCTATTTTTTCCAAAAACTGTTTCGGTATATAATTCACTGGGTATGTCGACGAATTTTTTCCAAAGTTATTATTATCTTTTATTTTACAATAACAAATTAGCCGATTTTTTCGCAAAAATCGCGTTTTTCACTTTAGTGTTCCCAAAATGTAAAAAATTGAAATTTCGAAAAAATTGCCACGGTGTAACCTAGGAAAAACGATTACCGTACCGCGTCATGAAGGGCACCGCAATTCTATCTTTTTCAGGGTCGTATGGAATAATTTCTGCCATTGTCGTATTTTTTAATATTTCTTCACATCCTTTCTACCTTCCCCATAAAGTATAATATCCAAGTACCTAAGCTGTACAATTTATCAAGTTTCAAACAGATACACCGTTTCATTCATTACTAATAAATATATAACATATTAGATTTTTAGAACAAACTTATAAATAATGAACAAGTTAAAATTCCTCCAACATTCATCAATACATGGAATAAATGCTATCCAGACAAGAAAAGCATTAAAGTTTGTTAAAATATAATCAACTACGTATTGATTTATTACGTTCATTCTTGTAAATCACATTTTACTATACAAATATTCAAATAGTGAAAAAAGTTGATTACATATTACATTAAGTAGAATACACCACACATCCTTTCAAAAACACATAAATGTGAAAAATAGGGCATAACCAAAAACTCTGATATAAAATAATTTTTAGCATGTAGGCACTGTGAATCAAAATGTTTTCATTCAAAATGGAGTCCGCAGGAGGAGGTCATTACCGAGTCTTGGAAATTTAGGTGTTTTATAATAATTATTATACCTTAATTATTATTATTATAGTATTTCTCAGAAGAATATGTTCTGAATAACTAAAAACAATGGGATGAATTGACAATAACTGAAAACAATTAAAATAATCTAAACATTGAACAGATTATTTCCATGTATGTATATACTACAGTAAGTGAGTGTATGTGTATATATACTATAGTGCAAGTTATAAGTAGAATACGTTGTAAAAATATAACCATCAGTTTTGGTACTATATTTGTGTTAGAATGTAGATACTAACCTAATACTTTTGCCGTTGGACTGTCGAGGAAGAACTACGTTAATTAGCAATGCATTTGATAAACAAGCGGTACGCCTTTCAACAGTGTGAGTGCGCAACTTAATTGTAATATTTAAAGAACGTACTTTTTTGTACAAAAAAAAAATTCGATGAATGATCTTTGAAAATTAATTCCATGCACGGTTTAATAAAAAATTTTAATTATCTTCAAATAAAATAATTCATTTAATTTAAGATTATAAAATAAACTTTTTATTAGTCTAATAGTAATAAAAATTAAATAATCATATACATGTATTTATTTTCTATGCATCAGGAATTCAAAAAAAAGAACATCTAAAGGTCTCTCTGGTCGTCATCTTGAAAAATTTAATACTGTCATATAATTATCTAAATAGTATTGGGCCTGGGGTAAGCTGTAAGAGGTAGCCTTCCACTAGAGTACAAAGCTTCCAATTAGAAAAGTAAACTTTCGAAATTTTTCGAGTAATTCAATTATTATTAAATTATGTTTATAAAAAATAAAGAAATTTATAGATTAACAATTTTATTACTACGAAAACTTTCTTAAGAAGGTTTTTTTTTAAAGTTCCTGTACAATTTTTGATTGTTAGAAAAAGAGAACAGCGTATTGTCAGAACAACGTATCTGGTATCCGATATCCCGAAAATTCTTTATAAAAAGCAATCAATTGAGGTTCAAACTGAAAATTTGCAAAAAAAAAATAGAATTGGCCAGTAAATTATCAGAAGTAAGTTCCGGGAACAAAATTAACTCACCGCAAAGAAGATATTCTTAAAAATTCTTGTATATGCGTACCTGAAAAAAAAAAATAAACATTAAAAATTTTGTATAGACCATAAAAGACATTTTTCGAGAAAATAAACATTTTTTGTATTTGAACTTCTCTTCTTTTATAGTTTAAAAGTTGGGTTAAGGATCATTGGACCCAATGAACCGATTTTACTTATTCACGAAATTAAACTAAAAACTTTTTATGTTTAGAATACGTCACGAAAATTTCAGAAGTCGGAAATGGACTAATGGACATTCAAAAAATTATTTCACTTTAATTTCGTAAAATAGTTTACTAAAAATAAAATTTTTTTTAACAAAGAAATATATTTGGAAGTAGTGATTTATTAAACAGAAACTTCAAAAAAATGTGAATAATAATTTTAAAATCATCAGCTTCTGGTTAATTGGAAGATAATTGAAGTAGTTTTTTGAATAGAACCACGATTCAGTTAAAGTCTCTCTCCACAGTCTCCACTTAAAAGTATAAGGAAATATTCTTTCTTTATCTTTTCTTAAGTACCATTGATATTCGCATTCCTTCTAATGCACACATATTAAAAGTACATTCGTCTCTTACAACCAAACAAGATATATTTTTTTTGTATAGGTATATAATTTTGTCTATTGTTTAACAAAAGTATAAAACACTGATTGTATTGCATTTATAAAAAATGTATACAAAATTTTTGAATAAAACAACCAAACTGAGTTACAAAAAAAAATACTTAAAATTGATTCATTCTTCCAGATTTTTTATGTTTTTAAATTAAAAATTCATTAAAATATTTTCATTTATTAATTTTAGTCTAATGTTTGTAACGCTAGTAAATATTGAAGCACATTTCCTCACGTTCGTCCGTCCATCCATTCGTCACCCAGATAACTCAAGAAAAACGAAAAGAGATTTAAGAGTATTCTAGGCATAAAAAATGAGTTTCAGTTCGTTAATGAGCAAAATCGGTCCATTATATCCAATAGATCCATAACCCAACTTTAAAACCAGAAAAAATTAAAGAAAATTCAAATACAAAAAATGTTTGTTTAAAAAAAAAAAAAAAAACTATTTTAGCTTTTCGCTAATAAATACATTATTATTATATATGTTTTTATAAATTTATAGACTAGATATTTATAGTATTTTATGAATGCTTATAGATATAAATAATTCAAACATTGTCGAGTATCTAAACAGTTATTTCTTTTAGTAGTTATTTTCACTTGTTATTTATTAATTAGTATAGGTTTTCAAAATTATTCAAATCTTTTTCACTTCAACATAATAATATGAATAACTAGTAGTAAAAATGGATATAAAATTATTTGAAATTTTTAACTATTTTTTATTATTTTTTATGTTTAATTAAATTTAATTATAAATTTCCTGATTCAATGTTTAATATCCTTTTTTTTATAAGCATATAAGTATACAATTTTTTTTTAATTGGCTTGTTAAATGACGCCATACAAAAATATTAATTCGAAATAATTTTACGCTTATATTAAAAAATAAAAAATTTGTAGTTAATTGAAATTAACAACTCAAATTAAAATGGCAAAGCTATTCGGTTATTTCACTGAACTCTAGGTCATTGATATGTAATTATTATCTCTTCGCAATTTTTTAGATGTTTACAAATTGCTTGCTGATAACGAACTTTCTATTGAGTATTTGATTGCTTCTAAATTTGCTATATTTGCCACCAAAATAATATTATGATACTCGACACAATACTAAAGCTAAAATTAAATTAAAATAGATTCAAAAATGAATAAGCGCTTAAAAATTATTTTCCATGATTTTCTTGCAAAAAAAGTTCTAGGATGATTCTACGATAAGCGATCATTTTCAATACAAAATACACATTTTTTGAATATTGAACAAAATTTTTGAATATTGACGTAATTTTCATAACATTATTATTCATAATCAACTCATTTGTGCATAATAACATTATTTATCTTAAATTTTGAAGGAAAGTGTATAAAAGTGCCATGGGACCTTACCGTAGAATGACCCTTATACGCACTCTAGAGATAAACATGTTTAACGTCATTTGTGCAAATCCCAAAAATTTTTTTTACTGATTTTTTAAAAATAACTTTAAATTCCTGTTCGTAAATTAAGGACGCTTCAATTGAAGTAAATTAAATAAATTTGTTTCATTTCCCTATTTTTTTTTTAGCCTAGACATAAATATGGCAGTTCCACTACCAGGTTAAGGGTATAGATGACTATCGCTGATAACGAACCAAAAACAATATGAATAATTTTTTATTTACGGACAAAATGTAATATAATTTGAATATTACAGAAAAAAAAAAATTAAATAATTTTAAGTATGTTTACTTAAATAATTTCTTTGAAACTTGTTTTGTTACGGTGTGATTTGGACTGCTATGTAACAAGGTCTGTTATCCATCGTTGGTTAATGTTTGAAGAAAAGCACAGGTGGTCAATGGTATAACATTATGTATATACCTGCTTTCGTATGACCCACTCGCACACAAACAATAGTGTGCCAGATATATACAATCCGCGTGCTTCTTCAAGTCATATATAATAATTTTAAATAGGTAGTAGTAGTCAGTCGAATACAATGCTCTATGTTATAAGCCATCAAGACAGTACACACTCATACACACGGGTTCCTTGAGTAAATCCAATCATCCAGTTAAAGGTTATGTATATATGTATACAGAGCACCAATACTTGTATTGAGCTATTAAAATTATTCCATTCAGTAAAAAAAAATAGTCGATTTAAAATATCTCATGGCACCATAATATGACATTCTTGAAGCATGATTAGGGAATAGGAAAAATAAATATTTCTATTGAAACAGATAAAACTGACTTTAAATAATGTAGGTACTAAATAAAAATTTTTGAAGTAAAACTTCTTTAGGTACGCTTGACTTGGAAAATAAGCTGGTGAATGTGTGACGAGAGCGTTAGGAAAGTGTGAACGAAATTTAAG
>JAEMTY010000053.1:0-75000 GCA_020423425.1 Chrysopa pallens
CTACTTCCCGACTTCAGATCACCCGTAAATTATTTTTCCTTTCAGTTTTGTTATATTCTCTTCCTTTTCCAATGGATTTTCTTTATTCTACCCTGGTCTATTATTTGAATTTATTATTTTAAACTGAATATTATTAAATTATTTAAATCAGAAAACTATACTAAAAGGTAACAAATAAAATAAAAATAATTAAATTTTTCTGGTATTTCCTAGTAATGTTTACCTTTCAATGCATCTTTCTCATCAACTTCTGGACATTGATTAATATCAAAATCATCAGGATTCTCCATTGCTTTTAATTGTGGCAGCTGAAATATATAAATAAATTACATTTCAATTTATTTAATGTTATTTTTTGTGCAATTTTAAATAACACATCTAAAATTAATATGGATATTTTATTTTAAGGGGAATAAACAGAAAAAAGGAGACATCTATATATATAATAAAATACTAAAAAAAATCTGTACCTGATGTATTTTTCTATATAAGTATATATGATACAGCTACCAAAACAATTGGTTTAAGTTATTTTGTCGTTTTATCTGTGTGTGTGTTCGCGATATAGAGACTATTTTATAGATGCGACATTTATATAATAATGTCTTATTTCAAAATATTATAATATATATTAATAATATTATTATAATAATAATATTATTATAAATATTATAATATTATAATAATGTCTTATTTCAGCCAGGATTTGTTTAAAAAAATGTGCATCATAAATTGCTCGTATTATCTCATTTTTGATATTTTTAATATTTGGAAATCCATGATGCCAAACATTTAATGTCTTTTCACTGCAGTATATATATGCAGAAGTGTATCTGAGAAAATTGAACATGCTCAAATCTAGTACATAATACGTAAAGACTTTTAAACCTAAATATCACCCTTTAAAATATGAACCATTTTGCCTTTATTCATTTTGATTATTATGCTTAGAACTATTTTGTACCAAATACGGCACAATTATATTTAATTTGGGAAAGTTTGGGAAAAGTAGAAGTAAGTCCAACAGTGAACCACGTCCCACAGGAAACTTAAGTATTTACTATTAAACTATCCAACTTAGTAGCAAAACATGTACAAAAGTTGAAGCGCATTTACCTAACGCGTATATTGTCCACCAGTGGTATCCAAACGGGTATCCAAATAGTGTGTATTTCAAAAAACAATTTTTTGAGTATAAAAATAAATATTTTTTTTTTTTCATAATTTCTGTTCCAGTAACTTACGCAAATATAACCGAAATGTCAAATTATCTTTTAAACTTTATGTTAAACAATTTTACATTGGCATTTTAAAAAACAGCTTCGACTTTTAACAGTAAAATAATTAATGCCTCATGTTCAACAGTGAATCATGAGCAAGAACAGTGAACCGCTAATTTACATACTTCTGAGATCATAGCAAAAGCTCTCCAGTTTATTAAAGTTGTCGAAAAATACAAGCACTGGTGTTGAATGGTTCGAATTTTTTTCGGCTTAAAGCAACAAAATTCTGCATCTAAGACTAAAAAACAGGCTTTATTAGAAACTTTATTATAAAAACTAAAATACCGTGTAATCAAATCTGTTCAGAAACTATACAAAAAGTACTCTCAGCAAGGGAATCCGATGTTTTTAGGAAGTGGCAAGTTGTGCGTCCGAAACGTTATATGCGTTATTGTTTGTGCCAGTGGACTGCAACGTCTTCCTGTTGAGGTGTTTCCCAAAAATACTTATTTCCACCAGGTTTGTTGTCTTTAGAGTTTAGATAATCTATTTTTTTTTTAGTTTTATTTATACCGTGTTTCACTGTATATTGGGCAGTGATTTAAAGTGTCCACCACCCATTACACAGTGAACCACTCCGACCACTTTTACAAAAATACAAATATTATACAAAAATAGATAATTAGTATCCAATTGATTACACAGATTGCAAGTCAAAACTACAAGGTTTCCAATGTTTTATAGAGTATATTTATACAAATTCGGAAGTAATATCGATGCAAGTAAATATTGTTTCACTGTTGGACAGTTTACCCTACTTTAAACAAGGGTTTTGAAAAGGTAGTTAGTGTGTTATTTAAAATTGGAAATAGGTGTTGTATTTCTATTTAAATATAAAGAAAATACCAATTTATGACGGGGTCGTTCCTTATTACGAAGTAGTACTAATTGTGATATAGGTATATATCGTCCTTTTCCTTTATTGTATAGAAATGGTTCTACCTAGAAAATTAAAATATCTTATTATTATTGTTTATAATTATATTTGGTGTTGCACGGTTTTATTTTTTTAATCTACAATAAGACATCTGAATCACAAACATCTCTTTCGATTGCCCACACTCCCTAGCTTTCAAGTTTGTACCTTACGAATTTATCATCTATAAATACTACTTTTTGGAAGTGCATGATGCCTTTACAAACTAGCTTGTGGATGCATAAAATAACATTTTAAATAGAAATAAACAAGTTTTCAAGGACCTTTTTTTTTGGATTGATTGCAAAAATATTTTATACTCTGAGATGTATAGTCAAAAAAAGTATTTCTGCAACATTCCACAGAAAATACAAATTGGTAGGTGATGATTAACTTTTTATCCAGTATTTAATTTAAAAACTAGAAAGTTCAAGATTTCAAATGTTCAATCTGTGTGACCTGAATCCAATCATTTTTCACACAAGTTTGATAATTTTTTGTTAGACATATTTTTTGTAGATATAAAAATGAGACAATTTTAAAACATTAGGGTGCAAAAAAATTGTACAAAACTATTTTTTCTAGAAAATCGTGTTTATTCTGCCCCACTTTTATTCTGTCTCATTTTTAGTCTGCCTTTGGTGTAAAAAAAACAATGGTGGTTTAAAATGAGACATCGTGTTTTCAGGTTCATAAGCTAATAAGTTTTTTAGCTAGGGTAGCTCTAAGACTGCTTGGTTAAATTGTAAGACACCATTCAACGATTTATTTTATTAAAATTTTTACAAAACAACAAATTATTTCTATAAAACAAAACATCAAATAATTAATATAGCTTAGGAACTTATTCTAAAAATCATTTGTAATAAATTCAGTGTACATTTATCAAAATTAATTGCGAACACTAGTAAGGCTAAGAAATCCTGGAAGTTTCTACAAAGAAATTTGGAGGGCTTGGACCACCGAAAAAATTTCTGCCTTCCAAAGATTGAATCCCCATTTGCCTATCACTGTTATTTTTTCGCTTAAATCCGTTTATTGTTCCTGCATCACTCTTCACAAGTTTATACAATACTTGTTGAATGTAGCTTAGACAGTACGGAACAATGTGATCTTAAAAACGCGACTACTTTCGACTGCAACCAATTGCAGTATTTTGGCAAAATTTATCCAATCAATTTTAAAAGATTGCATTGCGTAAAATACGATATGTCGTAATGACATAAATTATTAAACTTATATATTAAATAATAATGTTCGAATAAATATATACACTTAGCTTAAAGAGTATTAATTAAATAATTAGTCATCTCGAACGCCTACCCCCCCCCCTAATATTAGCGCTGTCTCATTTTTACAACATTGGACTCTAGGTGTTTAGTCTACGTGCATAATACAGATAATAAATTGCAAATTGAATATGAATATCAAAACATACTTTTGTTTTTATAGCATGATCTAATTCAGCATATTGCTTATTTTGTGCAGCTCTTTTCATCATATCAACTAATAAACCTCCACCTGAAAGAAGTTATACATAATATGGCGTGCATTAGATATCAAATGTACAATCCTTTTGTTTGCAATTCTCAAATTTAAATAACATAATAATGATCATATTAAGGCTAAAGGAACTGCTTTGTACATATACAGGTATATGTGTCTGAGTAGATATTTTTTATACAATAAATCAGTGACCACTGGGTAAATCAGGAGCATAGCTTAAGGTAGCAAATTTTGCGCAACACAATAAAATTCCACACTGGTGCTAAAAATATAACTACGTCACTAGAGTAAATATCATTATTCCAATATATCACGGTTTTCTACTCCGAATTTGGAGAAAACAAATGACAGCATATTAGGAATAGCTCAAAGATCAAAATCTATTCCATGCCGATATGCGATTTTACTTTGATGGTGGAAATTTGTATGCTGAAAATAGCGATGGAAATGTATAGAACAGTGAATTCTAAGGAGAAATGCTCTTTGAAAAGTCTGAGTTTTTTCGATATTTTTTTAGTTATTCATGACTGAAAATATTTTTCATCATTTTTCATCGAAAAAAACACGAATAACTAAAAAAGTTTACGTTTTACCAAAGTACATGTTACCTTAAAAAAAAACAGAGAGATTGAACCTCAGATCAGAGATCCCATTCAATTGAGAAAATTCGACTTAGTACTCTTCGAAAACTATGCAGATAGGTAACACTAAAATTTATCATTTTGGGTACAAAATTTTATTTTTATTTGTGGCACTCTTTTTTGACCGGTATATAGAACATAAACTCTCTAAAAATCGGATTTCTGCGCGAATTTTTTAAGGTCAATATATCTTCTTTGCAGAAAGTGTAGCAATATTACCATATCACTAAAATCCGATTTTTAGAGAGTTTGTGTTCTATTTACCGGTCAAAAAAATAGTGCCACAAAACTATGATTTGAACCAAGTTTCGACCTCCTAAACCCTCGGATTTTCTATCTCAATTCCAGAGTTTTGAGTTATACTCGAATAGTATTTGAACCATTAGTACAGCTACCACGCAGAGATTTTTCCTACACGCCGAATAGATAAAAAAAATTATCTAATTTATTTATTGAATTTGTATCCTCCAGAAAACATTATTATATTTTTTACTCTTACCTTTTAAATCAACTAATTTATAGCAAGCAATTGATGCGGTATCAGCTTGTTTTTTTACACCACTAGTTACATTACTCTCAGTATTTCCCATTTTTTTTTAAATAGTATGTATTTTAATTAATATTTGCAAAAAATAAATAAATTTACTATTTAAAAAAACTTAATAAAAACTTATTGATCAAACATCTATCTATGAAACATATACCTAGTACAGTGAAGTTCATTTACAATGATATTATATATATAAATTCATCTACAGATATGCCGTTAGGCCAATTAAATACAATTCGAGACAATAATTTTAATAAACATAATACATTCGAAATATAATAATAATTTTCAATTTGTTACACATAGAAATCAACTTTATTCTCTGACACACTGAATAAAATTTAATACAAACAAAATATAATACTGTTTTGAGACATGAATCGGTCTTTTTCAAATTTTACCCTTTCGTTTTTTGAGGATATAATTCAAATAAACGTTGATTGTTTTTATATTATCGGCACTTTCACATCTTAATATTTGGATTGGATTATCAATCTCCAACTTAAAAAAACTCTTTCTCGTTCTGTCCCTTCTGTGCCTCGACATTCTACTGATAGATGCTGCACACTTTTAATGCGTTAATTATACAGAACACATATTCTTTCCTCTTTTACTCATTCGATTTCAACATCCTCAATTAAATATTTCGTACTGTCTTTATAATGAGATAACATTTTTAAGACTTTAAGCTGCTTTTACTGTCTGTTTCTGAAAGTGTACGCTGCAACCAAACTTCTTAAATTTTTGTATGTATCATTTTTCTGCCGCTGCGTAGTTCAGTAGGTATTTGGTACAAATGAGATGTGATAAAAATAATTAAAAGATTATTGGTTATTCCACCAATTTCAATTACACAGTATAGGTGGGTGTAGATTTGGATACATCAACAACTTCCGTGTAGAAGTTGTTTACAAATAAATCGATCGTATTTTCACAAAGACTAATACAGAAATTATCATAAAACCTATTACAAATATCCTATTAAATCCCAATGAAATTCAATCGAAACGAATAAGAATTTCCTATTGAATTATATTTATTGCTTTTCAAAATTTGAATAGAATTAATTCTATAGGAAATGATTTCCTATTCTATCCTATGAAAACACTTGGGTATGGGTAGAATTACTTAATTAGCCCATTTGTGTATGTGTTCGCAAGTCTCCCCCGCCATCAGGATTACTCAAAGACAAGAAAGAATATATAGCGTATTTAAGCCTTTAAAAGGTGAGTTTGAGTTCATGAATTAACAAAATCAGTCAATTATGTTCATTCGATCCATGTGCCATCGTTTAAACTATAGCAGATAGAAGAAAAATACAAATACAAAAAGATTCAGTTAGATTCATAATTCCAGCTTAAATTCAGCTAATTAACTTTATCAGATTTAATTTTGTTTATCTAAGTAAAAAATTTTAAACTAAATAAATGAATAAAAAATTTTCTAGCGTTAATTTATGGTACCTATGTGGATTTATGAATAGAAGCAACTATTGTTTTGCTTTTACCACAAAAAATTGTATTTTTAATAAACAATTTTTTTAACTTAAAGCCTTTCGACCTACTTGACCATCTTCAGAAATATTCACCATGAAAATCGTATATTTTTTAATTTTAAATAAACAGGAAAGATTCAGGCCGATACATGTTTTTTCTATCGTTCATATAGTATATGTTAGTCATCCTGATCTGGATTCCCGGTCACTCTGACATAAAAAGAAATGAGGTAGCTGATTCATGCGCGCGATCCGGGTCGTCACAGACACCCTTCTCGTCTGAACCTGCTATTCCTATTGCAAGATACTATGTGATATCCTGTATTAAGGACGGCTTAGACAAGCGCACCTAGATTACTAAGACTTCTCGGATGGCATGCGACAGGCAAAATTGTATATTACCACAGCTAAACCATTTAGCTAATCCCGATTGTAACTGACCAGAGTACAGTCGAGAAGAGTAGGTCTTCTGACAAGTCACTATCACTTTTATAATTTGGGAATCTCGACCGATCCTAGTTGTAGGGTGTGCCTGGATGACGATGCAACATCCATTCAAGTCATTTTTATCTGTAGAAATCTTTAAAGTGTTAGATGTAGTATGTTCGGTTCTGAAATAGCATCCCACGCTCTGGATAATTCTTTCTCTGAACCTTGAAGCCAGCAGTCATCCTTGCTTCAGATGATGGAGTGTTCTAAAGAAGGGTACAGAGGAAACCTACAGAAGGGTATCCTCTTATTATTATCTTATCGTATTTTAACCATATGTCGAGTATTTTAACAAATAACACTGTTAGATAGTTATTATCTTCACTTGTTTTATGACAAATAAAATTTTATCGATTATTGAAAGATTTACAACTTCGAAGTACAAAACTTAAATAAAATCAGGTACCTATAATGAAATGGTATAAATGAAATTATATCAGTTTTTGTTAAAAACCAGGGAAGTAACTATTAAAAATAAAATTATCATAGTCTGGACAGGGTTAACTAACAAAACTAATTTCAATTAATATTATCATTTAAATTAAACATTCAGATTTTTATCATCTTCAGTCAATATCTTTTAAAAGCGCTTATATGATTAATTTCTATTTTATGTTCCTTTGTTTGAATATTGGTATGTTTCAAATTAGTTACTGTTGATAATAATTTGCATGAATGCAAAAAGTAATTTCTTAAGACCATAGTACATATACCGAGTGTCAATAAAAACATTATCCAAATTTTGTTAAACGAACTGAATTAGGTTTACGTTTTAACTAGGCAATTTTGCATTTAGCTTGAATGACATAATTAGGAGAAATAGGAAAATTATTTATACCCCTCCTCTTTGGGGAAATCTCTAGACAGAAGATTTTTTAAAACATCGTAAAAATAATTTTTACAGCCTTCTTAAGTATTTAAAGATTCTAGTAAATTAAAAAAATTTCTTGTCTTCTCCTAAAATTTCATCAATTCCCTGACTATTCCATGACTTTTGACACAAATTTAAAACTCCTGACTTTTCCAGATTTTCTCTGACCAGTAACAGCCTGTGAGGGAGATTACGATATCCAGGGCGCCTCGATTTGACGATTAATTATGATAAAACAAGCTAAAATAAGACGAAAATAAAGAATACCAATTTTCGAGTTTTCGCCTATTTTTTGAGTTATCGACACTGTTTTTTTAGAAATTATCGTGCTTATGTCACATAAATATCACAATTTAAAACATTTTACAAGATTTAATTATTATTTCTTTGTAAAATGACCATAATTTAAACACAATTCGAGCACAAATAACCGAAATTTAATTCGTTTAAAAAAAAATCAACATTTGTATATTTAATACAACTATTAAAAATAAATGTACGCCATTTTCGACTGTTATCTATCCATGGATTTGTTGGGTGTAATTGCACGGGTCGGGTTGGTTTTAGGCCCCTACGTTCAACCTGTGATTAAACTACCCATATATTTATGGGGTATAGTTTTCACGGGTCGGGTTGGTTTTTGGCCCCTACGTTCAGCCTGTGATTAAACTACCCATGGATAACTCGAAAAATAGACGAAAAATTGAAAATTAGTATTCTTCATTTTCATCTTATTTTGGCTTGTTTTGCCAAAATTCATAAATCGAGGCGCCTTGGATATCGTAATCGAGCCAGCCTGTGTTTGTAAGTTAGGTAAATATGGATTTTTGCAATCAATGTGAAATGATCTAAGAATATAGGAAAACTAAACATAAAATTGTATTGCTCCTCCCCCTCTTTCGCAAAAACTTTTAAAATACCAACGTTTTCTATTCAACTGAGGATTTTTGCATTCGTGATATAAAATGACAGGATCACGGAATTTATTTTTTTTAAGTCCCCGACCTTCTGTGCAAACAAAAATGATACGATTTTTTTATTACTTCTAACCGTGCTTCTAAGTAAACTTACAGTTTACAGAACTACTAGTATTTATAAACAAAACTCAAAAGTTAACTTTAATCGGTATAACCCGATAAAAAAGGCTGTTATCGTTTTTGTTACTCTTTAATTACGATACGATAAAAACTTTTTCTATTGTCATGTTTATGAAACCCACTCTGTATTAAAAAAATAATTATAATTAATAATAAAAATAAATATTCAATAAGTAAGTTCTTAAGTACTTAAATTTTTTATTTTTGTTTTAGGTTACATTACGTTTAACATATTGCGCAGGCTCAACTTCTTTATAAATTCTCAACGATGCCAACTATTTACAACTTGTTACTTTTAGTCAATATTCGATACTTTAGTTGAATAGCTAGAATCTACGTGTTATAAATTTTTTAGATGTCAATTATGTGAATTTTGCTTGTGACATGTTCATTGCCAATTTCCAAATCAAATTTGATACACACAGATAAAATTATTATAAGTAAATAATCTGAATATTATTTTGGTTTTATTGCATGATTTTGAATGTGGCAACATTGTTTTATTATGATCTGTCGGGGTTTCCTGTGGATTTCCCCTGATAGTTTTATAAAATTTCGATACAAAATCGTCAAATAGTATTTAAAAGTAGTAAAAATGTTCCTATTCAACTCTAGTAGTTTTTAAATTTATTTTTTATTCGTGTGTATGTTAGTTATTTTTTATTATTCAAAATGAATTCCGATAATAAAGAATTGAAAGGTATGTATTTAAATTAATTTAAAATATATAATAGTTCGTGTAGAAAATTCATTACGTATTGCAGGTAGAAGGACAAATTTTAACAAATCATTTTGTATTTATTGAATTATAAAAAGGTAAATGATGTTTATATTGAACTACTGATGACATCTGATTTATAATTCATAACCTCTTTGTTCAATATTTGCTGTAGAATAAACCTATCTGCTGTTAAAATGAAATTTAAGCTTTATAAAATTTATAACACATATTTAAATTTATTTAAACATAGTTTGAGGACGATGCTGAAAACTTTTCTAACCTTTGCTTTAAAAAAACATTTATGATTTGTAAAAAAAAAAAAACTAGCGCGTTATTTAAATTTTGCTTATTTTAATAAGTAGCTGATTATTAAAAGTGTTAATAGTCGGGAATTTAATTTACGGAAATTTTGTCAATGTTTTAAGTAATATACAATCCAGTATAATTATAACTAGATATATGAATTAAAATTTTGGTTTATATCAAACTTATTCATTTTGTATTATTTATTCTACATCTGTCGTATTATACATAATATCATTTATATTAGGTACTGACTTAATCATTTTTTTTTTTACAGTTTTAACAAAATTTGTACAGTATATGAAAGAACGAAGATATACCAAAGTTGATTTTAATTCAGTCATAAAAATATTTTTTAAACTAAATCCAAAAGAGGAAACCTTATCACACGGCTTGTTACAATCCATAAGGGGTGTAGAATTTGATCCAATCAATAATATTTATTATTTCAAAACGTTTAATCAACTACAAAAAGAAGAGGAGCGCAACAAGAATTTAGTATCTAAAACAAATACTACTCCACACAATAATGATTTAATTCCGTTAAATAAAATACACCTTTCAAAAACAATTGTTACAAATATGACTTTAGGTAACGATATAGATTTTTTTCAGGGAAATTATTGCTCTTTATGTGATCAAAATATTCCAAATCCAGAAATACAACAGGAAGATTATAAAATACATGACCAACTTCATTTTTATCGTGAGATATATAGAACTGATAGGTAAGCATTTTTTATTGAATATACTAGAAATATATCGATTCTGAAATTCTTAATACGTGTCAAGGAGTTTATATTAAAAAAAAAATTGAAATATAAAATTTTTGAATTTTATTATTTTTCTTAATAAATTAATATATCCTTTTTTTTCAGAAAATATTTTAATGTCCCATACCTATTCGTCAAAATGGAATGTAAGTCTGATAATATTAAAGAGGAACTGATAGTTACTAAGAAAAAGGAAAAGTTTACGCTAAATATAACAAACCAGAAAGATATACCAATTTATTTTCATTTAATAGAATTAGTACCAAATAAAAATATTTCCATTGAAAACCAAATACCTTCATTTATTGAAAGCGGACAAAAAATCAAAATACAAATAAACGTTACTTGCAACAAAAAATCATTGCTATTATTTCCAATACTATTATTATTAGATCAAAACAATTTAAAATCTATTTTTGATGATCCTGGTGCTATGGCGCTGAAAGATATGGTAAGAATTTTTGATGTGCCTATTCACAAATAATATACTAATTCGATGTTACGGTATAACAGGTGTTTAGAGTTCAATCTCCATTTTCTGATGATATAATTCCAACAGCACCGTATAAACCTGCCCAAGAAGCTTATTTAACTGACACTGATCAACCCATTATTCAGGATGCACCCGACATACAAATGTAAGTTAACTGTAAATAAATGTATGTTATTTAATTTTAACAATTTTCATTATCTATTTATAGGACCCAATCGAATCTACAATCTATAATGAAATTAAAAGATTATCCAATGCCTCCGGGATTAGCAGAAGCTCTAAATATTAGATTAGATGAAACAAAAGCTATGACGCCTCCAGTAAGAACACAAATTAAAAAAATTCGGTTAGTTATTCATTTTTCTTTATAAAAAAATATTTATTTTATTAAAACTTATAAAATAACATATAAGCAAATAGCATTTAAACTATTTTGTAAAATAAGTCCAAAAATTTTGAATTTTAATCGATTTGATGAAACTGGATACTCTTTTAAATGTAATTTCTAACTCGTACGTTTATTTTTAACAAATGATTAAGAGTGTGTGTTTGGTTGTGTATTTAAAAACTGCTGAAGTTTTTATTATGGCATAAAATAAGTAGTTATTATTATTATTTTTGTTATTATATTTAGGAGACTACTAAAAACACCACCTGGTGCTTCAAACCCAGAAGATTGTTTAACACAAAGTAATTATGAATTAATACTAGATTTATTACTACATATTGAAGAATACCAAGAAACAAAAGAAATATCAATGTACAACAGACCTGGTCAAGTCTTTCGTAAAATACCAGATCGACCCCACTATGAACTAATGGTAAGGATGTGTTGTATTTACAGAATTAACTGTCGTTTACTAATATAATTTTATACAATAGTACGATAAAACTTTGTCACCGTATAGTAATCTTATAGTTGAAGCGAGAAGTCAAGTTTGAAGGTTCCATTACTAATTGTCATTATTTCAAGAAATCATAGAAATGTATAACGTATGCAAATCTTTAAATTTTGTCATGTTATTATCGCTAGTACCAAAAATAGATCGACGGTCAATAATCTTATGTCCTAAATTACATGACATGGACCTTAGCATGTCTATATACTAAAACATTTAAAAATAAAAAGAATTTTTTTTTTTTTTTTAAGTTAGAAAATTTAGCAGAACAACGCCCATCAGTTTTGCGTGGAGATCGAATTCTTGTAAGACCAGAAGTTAATGCGAAAGAGTTTTTACAATTTCAAGGAGTTATTCATGAAGTGCGATTAAATTCCATTTATGTAGCTTTTGAAGCGAGGTATGTGATTATTATGTCTATCATAAATTTATAACTGCACAAACTCAACGAATAACAAAATTATATACTAAAAATAATAATGTACAACTAAAATGTTACTGTTATTTCAGTTTTGATAAACAATACTCACCGAAAACCACCAAATATACGGTGGAATTTTTAATTAGTCGTGGATCAGCACGAAAAGAACATAGAGCTGTTGAATTAATACAAAGTCATAATGTGAAAAAATTCTTCTTTCCTACAGTTGAAATGTTAGAACATGCAGAAGACACAATACCAAAGTAACAACCAAATAAAAAATTGTTAGATCAAATTTGCCTTCTATGTATTGAAATACTTTCTTTATTTTCAGAATAGAATTTTTTAACCCTCAAATTGCAAATAATAAAGAACAAGCGGAAGCTGTGAATAATATTGTAAGGAGTACATCTTATCCAGCTCCATTTTTATTGTTTGGTCCACCCGGTACTGGAAAAACAATGACATTAGTTGAAGCCATTAAACAGGTATTTATTTGTGAAAATGTACGAATTGGATTATTTATTTACAGCTGAGATTTATAAAACTGTATGGAATCATTTTTCACAAACTATTTTTGTTAGTTTAATAAATATAAATTTCATTTTGGATTTGAAATTACGGTTAAAAATAACATATTTTTAACCGTAATGGATTTATTTATTTTAAATAACATATTTTTACCATAAAAAACAATTTATTATAGTTTTGTATTCAAACACTTAAATTCCCCTGGTTGTTATTTATATTACATTACAGGACTATTAATTTTTAGATTTGGAAATTAAAACCTAACAGTCATATATTAGTTTGCGCTCCTAGTAATTCAGCAGCCAATGTTATAACTGAACGTCTCATCGAACATATTCATTCGAAGAAAGATATAATTCGTTTACTCGCTACATCCCAAGATTGGGATAGTTTATCACCAACTTTAAAGCCATATATAAATTATAATGAAAAGTTTAAAGAATTTGTATATCCAAGCAGAGAAGTTCTATCTAATTTTCGTATTATTATAGTAACTTTATTAACAGCATCTAGGTATGAATTACATACAAAACAAATTTATAGATTTAAATAATTACTTAAATTTTTATTTTTATTTTAGATTGGTTTCTGCATTATTTCCTTTAAATCATTTTACTCATGTATTTATTGACGAATGTGGACATGCAACTGAAACTGAAGCTTTAGTTCCAATAGCTGGATTATTAACTTCAAAAAAAAATCCTCGAAAAATCCATGGTAATATTATTTTAGCAGGTGATCCATTGCAATTGGGACCGATCATATTTTCACCAATCGCTAAAACTTATGGTTTTGGTAAATTTATTTAGTATATTTTTGTAGCTTATTTTTTATATGTTCATTACGTTATTTATTGAATTTATTATTATTGTTTATTTTTGTAGGAATGTCAATTCTTGAAAGGTTTATGACTAAAATTAGCTTATATCAACGAGATCCTATTACACTAAAATATGATAGTCGAGTATTAACAAAATTAGTAAATAATTTTCGATCACATCCAGCTTTATTATATTTATCAAATCGAAAATTTTATGAGAATGAATTAATTCCATATGCTAGTAAAGAAAATTCATGTTTAGCAATTGGTTGGAATCAATTACCAAACAAAGATTTTCCTATTATATTTCATGCTTGTTATGGAAATGAAGAACGAGAATCAAATTCACCTAGGTAAATCATTAAATTTGAAACTGTTATACATTGTATTGAATTAAAATAATTTTTAGGTATTCATCAAAAATTAAATAATATTAGCTAATCATTAATTAGACATAAATCGTTCAATTGATTTTAATTGCAAACAACAGACGCGGCGAAACAATTGAATATTATACCTACCATAAAATAGTACATTTCAATTTCCATTTTCTCTATTAATAATATTGCATTTCCATTTAATTCTGAAGTATGATTAAAATTGCAAAACTATAGCCGAATCTAGAAATTTGTTTAAAAATCAAACACGAGATTCCCATTGATCATACACAGAGCAAAGCAAGTTTATAAAATAAAGTGTAGATATCAAAATTTTTTTCTAAAAACAAAACTAAATATTTAACAATTTTATAACGACTTTATACTTAAAATCTATATAATCAAAATATTGTTAATATTAATTTTTTTTTTCAGTTATTTCAATTCATCCGAAATAGATATAATTATGACCTATTTAGACAAAATAGTTGAACAAAAATTGAATCCAAATATGAATCGGGTGATTAAGCAAAATGATATTGGTATATTAGCACCATACAAAAAGCAAATTAAAAAATTACAAACTAGATGTGAACATAGAGGTTACCATGATATTGTAATTGGTTCTGTTGAACAATTTCAAGGCGAAGAGAAAGAAGTTATAATTATGTCAACAGTTCGATCACGAGAGGATGTTAATGTACAAAACAAAAGAAGTATTTTAGGTTTCTTAACAAATCCTAAGGTAAGATAACTCAATTCAATGTTTAATATTATAATAATATTTAAACTTCATAATTGTATTTATCAAAAAATTCGCCAAGTACAGGAACATTTTTATGTAGTCACTTATACTTTTATGAGTATGGTTTAGTTGTAATTATCTGAATTTTAAGATATTTGTTATTTGTATTTTTTAGCGATTTAATGTTTCATTGACAAGAGCAAAATCACTGTTAATTATAGTAGGAAATCCAAATGTGTTACAATTTGATGAAAATTGGTCAGATTTGATTGACTATTGTGATAATAATAAAGCATTAATTCATAAACGAAAATTCAAAAGAAGAGCTTGTGAAGAATTCTCAGAAGATGTAGAAGAGTCGTTCTCAAATTTGATAATAAACTGAAAGTTAAAGTGATATTAGAAGTAAAACAAAATTTTAGATTTTAGTATTAATAATGGAGAATTAAATCAGAATGAATATCATGAAATGTACTCTTCAGTGTTCAAAGTAATGAAAATAATTTCAGAAAATTGTTTAACAAAGATTTAAAATATTGCTAGTCTTTAAAATTTAAGCTCAGGAAATGGATAAACTGTTTCTTGAAATTTTAAGGTGCTATCTATCTTCCGTCAAGTTAGTTTTTTCAATTAAAAAACAATTTATGGTATCATAAAGGACGACTTTCCATCTTTAAAGTGTATTTTGAATTTTTTCAATACTTTTTTTTTATGTATGTAAGCCAAAAATGATATATATATATATATATATATATATATATATATATATATATATATATATATATATATATATATATATATATATATATATATATATATATATATATATATATATATATGAGGATTGCGAAAAATATTACCCAAATAACAGCGAAAATCTGATGTGACATGAACTATTGTGAATTCGAAATGGTTTCGAAGTCTTAAAAACAATTTCGCTTAAGAAATCTAATTGATTTGAATATGGTTAGAATTAGAATATTCAAACTGAATCCTATTGAAATAAATTTTAAATTTTTGTCTTTTTGAAGATTAATATTAATTCAATTAAATCCGTTGGAATGGAAAATTATTAAAATTTTTTATTTTTACTGAGAATTAAATGAGATTTTTATGTAATTAAGTCATTATTTTTATCTAATAATAAGAATACGCCCAACAGAAGTGACAAGGAATATTAATAAAAGAATATTTTGATGACATTGTGAAAGTATAGTTGTTTTAAATATGAATGTTATTTATTATAAAATATGTACGTGACGTATGTGAATATATAATTTTATTTTTATAATAAATATTTTTAATTGAACTTGAATTTTTACTTAGCGTAATAATTCTCCAAGTTATTACCCGTTTCTAATTTGGTGACAGTCTGCAGGAAGTTCGAAAATTACTACAGTTTTCTTTGATAATATTCATATTAGATATGTTAGTTACTAGAAGCTTATTTGGTGGCTGTAGTTATTAGGAGTTTTGAATATCTAACAGTTTTTAAGATATTGAAATCATACTTCTTCATAAGGTGAAAATATCATTTCCAAGAAGCTATCATTGTTCTGAATACGTTGTTACTCATTATAATATTACTAGAAGATTTTCAGTAGCATTATTATTATATGAGGCATAAAATAAAACAGTTAACAATAAAAAGTTGGGTTGGGGCACCGTATCCCGACCCAATATTAAATTTTTTACGATCTTAAAATTGACGACGAAATTTAAAAAGTCCTTTTTTGTTTTTCTAGAATAATTTGGGTCTGCAAATCATAAAAATAAAATTTACGAGTTTCTGTGATATCACTTAAAATAGCCTCGTAAAGATATGATAATATTTGAAAATGGTTATATTAACCGAAACAATATTGTTAACAATAATGTTTCGTAAATTTAAATTTAAAAAAAAAGAAAATTAGCTAAATATTTCGTATCATTTATTGATATGGCTTTCTACAAATTAAGGCTTAATTCAATTAATTTATTACCTTAAAAAACCCATAAACGTCTTAAGAATTTTAATTGTGATTTTTGGATGGTTTTTAAAGTCAAAATTTCAAAAAAAAAAAACAAAAAAATTTTGCATGTATCACCCCATTTTAACAAGAATTTTTGTAGAGAAAAAAGTTCTTACGCTATAAGCATAACTTAGCCACATCAAAATTTATAGGTGTGTATTTACAAAATATATACTGCATTTACGGGAACTTAGCTTATAATTTAATTGCTGGTAAACACAGAATTCAAATTTGGGCAAGTATATTGTACATTAAACATATTTTGTCCTAATAATGTGGTAACTAATATACGCACTCTAAATTATGATGAAGTGTTGATTAACGTAACCAATAGCAACTAAATCGATTTTAAATTACACAGTTTAAATGGCGTATGTAAGTAAATTAAAAACAAGGAAATATTTTTAAAGTCGAAAAACTTATTAAAAATGCAATTAGAACTACATCGAAAGGAATATATGTTAGTAGGTCTAACATCCACACAATGTATGAAAGTTTTACCCTTAAATACGGGTATTATACAACAACAAAAGGTTTGTTTATTTTGATTCATTATATAAGTAGTGTTTAATACAAAACTTATAGTTAAAAAGTTTTATTTGAAGATTTTACTAAATTCCAATAATACATCGTTGTAAATTTACTTTGCTTGGAATACAAAAAATATAGAACATTTAGAATATAAAAATTTCATTTTAAAAAATTGACTTTCTTTTCTGTTCATGAACGTCATTGTATGTACTATATACATATTTTGTGTATTTTAATAATGTAAATAATGCTAATTAATATAATTCAAACATTGATACTCAACAAACGCCGAGTATTTAAATACTTATCAATCTTAGTTTTTATATTCAATATACGGAAAATTAACAATTTTTTTTTAAAAATTAATGAATACTAAAAATGATAAAATTAAAAAACTAAAAAAGCGGCGGATATTCGATCGGAGGCTAATTATATTAATCGTGACAAAATTAGGTACACTATATTTATTTTCGATTTTATTAAGGTTGCAGTTGCCGATCAAGATGGAGTTTTACAATTATTTTCACTTAAAAAAGGAACTGTTCAAATTCATTTTAAAACATTACCAGGACCGAGTATTACCGTAATGAAATTAGCAGGTGCTCTTGGTACTGTACCTGATAAAATATTTGTTGCTTGTGGTAATGAAATCCGTGGTTATAATAAAAAAGGAAAATTATTTCTGAGTTTTAATACAAATTTAACAGAAAATATTACATGCATGTAAGTAATATTCAACAATTTTCGTAGTTTTGAATTAAATTGAAGTTAGAGGAAAAGCAGCAAAGTTGGAATACTGTTGGTAAATTGGAACACATTCGTAAAAAAATAACTAGTAGGGTAGACTTTTGAGAAACATTAAAAATAATTGTGCAGTTAAGTTAGACTGCTAGTTTTTATAATATACTAAAACAAATAATTTTGCTGAATTTTTTGAATCGATTTTTAATCAAATAAGGTTTTACATGATGTTTCTTTCTGAAACAATATCTAAACGATATCTATTAAATTTGCATTTTTTAAACTAATTTATTAATTGGTGGTCATCTTTGCTAATGATACTTATTTGAAGAAAGCTGCGCTTGGTTACTAGTGTGGAATACCCATAGTAAATGTAATTTAAAATACCATTCCAAATTATATTTCCTTTTATGTTTTTTTTAACTATGAGAAAAGTTTTATATAGCGTAAGAATAAAAAAAGAAGGAACTGGGGCCCAGATTAAATGAACTTCATAATTTCTGCTAGAGAAAGAAATATGGGTTTGGCTTGGCTGAAGAAGACAAATCAACTCTTAAAGATCTTGCTTGCAAATCTTCAAGAGGTTTAACTTCTTATATTAGTTAGACATTCAGTAAATCAAGAGACAAACAACTGAAATTTCTATCAATAGCTTTAACTCCGGCGCCATAAATCCGTTTAAACGATACACATTTGTGAATGCAGATTCCAGCAGTATAAAAATTTACTGAATCTTTCCTGCACTAATTAACGATTGCATTTTTTGAGATATCACTAAAAATCCTATTCAGAACCCACTATTACGTATAAATTTCAAGCGATGTCTCGGAAACTAGCCATCCAATCGTAAAATAAGTGTTATATTATGTTTTCCTATACCCTAATGACCCTCATAAATTTTAAAATTTCTTATTTTTTCGGAGATTTTTAAGATTTTTCACAAAATTCTATCTTTTTCGACAAAATTTAGTCCAAACACCGGTTTGATATCAGGATCCAAAAATTTTTAATATATCTATATGTAATTTATATGACAATTTATATTCTTTTAAATGGAATTATTTCGGACGAAATATATAAGTGTCATGTTGGATATCTAATGGAAGGGCATTACAAAAGTATATACATTACTAGAACTCACTCAGCTCCAAAAATAAATAAAAAATTAAAGAGTCTAAAACCCTACTACGGTAACGTGCCGTAGTGTCTAGAGAGGATAGTCATGGTTGCATGCCAACTTGGCGTATATTCATATAAAGGGTGCAAGATGGCAAACGACCACAACTATCCTCTGAACTTTTTACAATTTCGGAGTTTTATTTTTGGACTTTTTAGAGCACATTGTCGTAGTAAGGTTTTAATTAATTTTAATTTTTTTTTTAATTGAATATCTAAAAATACTATTCAATTAACAATGAATTGTTTAAATATTTTAGGTATGTTATTGGTAGTGATCTTTTCGTTTGTGGAAATCATGTTTATAACCACTATCGTGATTGTAAAGATATTGGATCTTATTTATGTGGTGATAAAATTTTGGATATTGTTGCAGTTTCACCTGATAAAGTACACAATTTCAGTATACTTATTCTATTTACAAATTTAATGTCTATTAAAAAATTTTCATATATTATTTTATAAAATACGAATGGAAACTTTTAACTTTGTCTAATTTTCACTCAAACATTTTTTTTAAAATTACGATTCCACTTTTCGAAAGTCATTATCAAGTAATGAATAATTAATTATTCTTTTATTTTGGAAATATATAGGGAATGTAGGTAAGATTATTGTGAATTAACAAACTGAGGGTGGAGTTGATAAATATTTCTTCGATATTTATAATTTCAAATTTAATAAAGCGGAGGTATTCAGGTATTTTTTTTTTTTAATTGTAAAATTTGGGTTTTTATTGTTTAATTTATTGATCTCAAGGGCTTCTAGCAAATTTATTTTTGGCTTTTGTCGCAAATATGTAACACCTCCGGCTTGTGTTCAATATCAATTTTATGACCTGTATTTATAAAATGAATATAGAAGTTAGAAGAAGTTTTATGGCTGTTTATGTGCTCTTTGTACATGGTTAAAATGATATACATATAAAAATGATTTACATGACTGGCCCATTATTGCAATGCGGGCATAATCATCTATACACACAACTGTTATTATAGATGGGAGTTCTTTCTTGTGCATTAAAAATTGATTTATCTAAATTATCATTGTTATTGTAAGACGGTAGTATATTATGTATCCGAAAGAGATTTCCAATTTGTTGTTATATGTTGCCTACATTTGAGAGAGATACACAAGTATGTTTTGTTTTGGATGAAACATGTGGGAATATTTGATTTTTCATGGCTTGTTTTTCTTTTTTATTAATAAGATTTCTTATAATTTTGGGGTAGTATCCATTATTTGCTCCAATTATGGTACTCATTTCCATTATTATTTTATAACAATGGATTTTCACAAAATAAATAATACATCTATTCATTTTCTAATACATCATTTTATTTATTATATAATTTGATACTAAACTTATTTTAATCTAATTTATTAAGGTTGTACCAGCGTGGTATAGTGTATTAAGTGTATTCACACAGACAAACTCGGTACATAGTCGCATTAAGTTACTTATTATGGACAAAAATATAACTATTATGTTATATATTTTGCATATATTTTATATATTTGCGTGTAAAATAATAAAATTAATATTTTTAATTTCAATATTTCTAGAACAAAATGGTAGGGTAATATTTTATTTTTTCATAATACATTTATTGCTCAAGTGACCCTTGAAATCAATAACTTTGAGCTTGATTATCTCGCGTCCTAAACGGTCAAAATTTGCAATTTCGAGATCGCAAAGATAACATTATTATAAGTCAAAAGAAATAGGAGAAAATTTGTCGAAAAGTGGTATCACGCAGAAACGATCTTTATAATTAATTAAAATTATAATTAATTAAAATGTTTTTATTTTGAAACCGATCATTTTAATAGTTGAAACATACCTATTAAATTATTTATATTTCAGTCAAATCGCTTAACATCAGTATTGGCATGCGAAGGTCGTATGTTAAGAGTATTAGAACATTCTAGAGTGATTCATAGCATAGAAATAGATAGCTCGCCAACAGTTCTTCATATTTATAATAATTCATCGAAAAATAATGTTCTATATGGTACATTAAATGGACACATTGGAGTATTACAAATCGGAAGGTAATACCTCTTTGAGTGACTTTGTAGAGTGAAACATTTGTTGAAAGGTCTTTCAGTATCACAGCGCGATGGTTTAAGGCACTTATCTACAAAGTGGTAGAAATTTTTTTTCAATCTTCACCCATTTTGGAGCATTTAACAATTTTTTTCGTCTGTTGTGTCTACAACATAGATAAATAAATTATAATTTACAGGCTGGCCATGTTTCAGATTTTTGACAATAAAAATTTGTCAAATTACGCAAAAATTTGTAAAATATCCCCAAATGGGTAAAAATTGAAGTTTCTTTAGAATTCTTTAGAATTAAAAAAATAATGTTGGCAATTATAGGGACTGCCGATAAAAGTGAAAAGAACTTGAAATTTCATAATGTTTAAATTAAAATTATCAACATCAGTCTGGATTTTTTAATTCAATAAAATGAAATAACAATTAATACACAATCTATACAAATCAGTTATATAGGTACAGATATACTGCTATAAACATTTTGGTGATGTGAACGCACGAGATTTCACCCAGCGTCTAACACGCACAGCACAGCTACTGCTCATGAACCAGTCATGAGCATGTCGATGACACGAACCCATTAAATTTTCCCCTACCAAAAACTGCCCAACGCAAACAAAGAAGTTTTTAACAAACGTGCTGTTTTACTGGAATACCTATTTTCCCAACAAAATACATTCCCGGATTTTATGACTATATACTGGATACAATATATTAAATTTAGTATACCTTTCTAGCTACCTATTATTATAATTGGTTCTATAATATCTAAACAAAAAATTTTTTTACACTCCTACCTTCACCCAAACAATATTCTTTGCTCGGTGTTCGTCTACAATTTGTTAAAAAAATGCATATTTTAGAACACAAATCAATAATAAATGGATATTATCTAGTAAGGAACTCGCAAGTCCAATAGCATGCATTGAAAGTTTCGATGTAATAGGAGATGGCATATCAGAATTATTACTAGCGCGACAAGATGGTACTATCGAAGTGTATGCATTAAATATTGATGACTTTGAGATTGATGCGTCGTTAATTTATACCTATGTAAGTATCAACCCTCAAAGATATTACTTTTAGTGTTTAAGCCCAGATATTTAATCATTTTGAAAGCTTGAATCTTGCAACATTCTACTAAGTATCAAGAGATTACCCAAACCACCCAGCATTTGATCACGACTTTCCACGGCCGTCCGTCGCTTTGCTTTCAATGGACTTATGGAAAAATAAAGGCTTACCTCGCTCGCGAGGTTATTTTATATTTTTACAATCAATTTTTATTAAATCAGCTTGTTATTGAAATTTTGTCGAAAAGGGTGGGTTGCTTGATATCGATAGGAATAAATATTTCATTGGTTGAAATTATTAGAAGTGTGTTATCATAAAAATTCTTTTAACGAGAAAACATTGATTCTCCATGCATAGTGAGCTCATAGGTGGCTTCTTCTGTTTTCTTATTATTTTAGCTTACCATGACCTCATGATTATCTACGGCTACTTAATTACAAATTAGTATTTAAACAAGTGAAGATAGCAACTAATAGAGTTAATTGATTAGATACTCGATATATGATTGAATTTCATTGATTATATTTAATTAGCAGTCATAAAATACTATAAATATCCAGTCTATACAGTTATATATATATATATATAATAAATTTGAGCTAAAATTGTGGAGAAATAAACATTTCTTGTATTTGAATTTTTCGTCTATCTTTTATAGTTTAAATGTTGAGTCAAGGATCCATTGGACCCAATCGACCGATTTTACTCATTCACGAACTAAAACTCACTTTTTATGGAATTTTAAGAAATTTTAGAATACGTCACTGAAATTTCAGCTAGCTATCTCTTTTTGTTTTTGAGTTATTGTTGTGACGGTCGGAGGGGCGTACAGTCGGAAATGGACTAATTAGGTGTTTCTATGAACACGCATAGCAAAATTTTGTTTGTGCGCTCAATATTAGATAGCGTTACAAACCTTAGACTAAAATTATTATACTCTGACATAAATAATATGTATGTCTAGTATAAAAATTAAGAAACATTACATAACGTAATAATACTGAATGCGTATAATATTGGCTTATAGGCATGTAATGAAAATGTGACTGCAATACAAGGTGGAATGATTGGTCATGAAGGTTACAATGAAATAGTTGTTTGTACATACACTGGACGTATTTTTGGATTGACAACAGAATTAGTTGATAAAAATGCTGGTGATAGTACAACACAGGGATACATTTATTCACAAGAAACACAAAATAAAATTACCAAATTAAGGTAAAATGTTTTTGGTATCATATTTGGCCATAACTTACTCCAAAATTTCTATTTTAATCATTTTCAGCCGAGTTAAGTCGTATCAGTTTTGTATCTTTAGATTATTATTGGATCTACTAAATTTTCCAACATTAATTGCAATTTTATCTAAATTTTCTTTTAATTTAATAGTAGGATGAAACACAGTAGAAACGGAAGAGAAGATAGCAAAAATGATAGGAAAAACAATTTATGGGCGATCTTAGGTTTGGAAGTGGAAAGGGGTGAGTTTTTAAGGGTAAAACATGGTTTATCTAGATTTCCGGCAAACTCCAAGTCCTATGGCAAAAGTTAAATGGACTTGTAGTTTTGCCGGAAATCGAGATAAACCGTGTTTTACCCTTAAAAACTCACCGCCTTCTACTTCCCGAACTACTTCGAATCCTGAACTACTTCGGCCAAGTAGCTACAGCGAGCGATAGGCCGAGTACTTGACCGAGTAAAGTATATACGAGAATAGTATGAATTTTTACTCGAGTTAGTGCTTGAGAACACTTACCCCCTCCCGTCCCTCAAGATTAAAAAAAAAAAATTATAATAAGTCGAATGTTGTAACCCACATTTAGAAAATCTATTAACAATTGTTTTATATTGTGTATAGAAAACACAATTTATTTGTGAAGAAAGGAGGTTGACGGCACTAGCTTTATAAATATTTATTGAATTTCATTTAGTTTCCATATAAGGATTAATAAAACAATTAATTTTATAATAGTAACTATTTAATTATTGCATTTTTAGACTTGAAATAGAAGAATTAGAACAACAATTAAATAAAGAAAGAGAACGATATCAAATGTCTACGCAAGCAATATCTGAAGGATTGTCTGCTATACCAGTCTTGGCGATCAAAGATTCTGTAAATATATTTTTGCAATTTTTTTATTGTCTTATGTTTATGTAATTCATCATTTAATTTAAACATGCATCTAATCAAAGCTGTGGATTACAGCAAATTTACGTATGTAACTGATCAGCATATTTACGTACGATCTTTTAAAATATTGAAAAAAAAAATGATTTAATTTCTGTACATTTTCTACAATTTGACTGGTGGTTTATACATTACCAAATATTGGCATGCCAGTCATGTCTGTCGGCATTGAAGACAGGAAAATAAGCAAATTAGCATAAATCAAGCAAGTACCAACTGATAAATTATTTTGAACAAGCGTTAGGGGAATAATAATGAGCATGCAAGTAAACCGAAAGTATTCGCTGACAACATAATCTTTAAACTTTACAAGCCACTACTTGCAAGTCTCTGTTAAAATCTGTCTAATATTAATTCCTATTTTGGAGGACATTGGGCTATAAAAAGGCCTTCCAAACACGATTCAAAGCAATATTTTTATCTCTTCCCAACTCTTACCTTCTTCTTTTAATTCTTGCTTGCCCGACTTACCATAGGCTATCTTTCGCTTTCCTCCCTCTTTTTCTCGGTAGATTTCTGAGTTGAATTTTAGGACTTAGCGGCTAATATTATTGTAAGGCCTTTTTTGAACGTGGCCTAACCACACGTTTTTTTTTTAATAGTGTTCCTGACAGGATAATCTTTAGTTACTTATCAAATCATTATTCGTACAAGTCAGGCATTAAGATCGTGATTATACAATTGAGGTCTCATACCCAAAAAAAATGGGGAGAGGCATAATATATTCGCAAAATCATTCAAAATAAATCAATAGAAAGAACTATTGAAATAAGAGAGAAAATGACTGTATTATTGATTTAATCAATCTCAGAGTTAACTAAGACGCAGAGTGCGTGTGGAAATTAGATGTTAAGTTTGAATTATTCCCGCCCAGACCCTTGCGAACATAACCAACAAATTCAAGTACCGGACCTTCGGGTTGATTTTAGGTATTCTAAACCTAGTAAAAAATTAATTTAAAGTCACTTAACATAGTTTTGTATTAGATCAGCGATATACAACTGTGACACGCTCAGGAACCATTCATAAATTACGTCACACTTTAAAGGGGAGGAGGGCGACAAAGAGTAACATTCAGGAGTTCGAAATTTTGTGATGTCACATTTCAAAATATAATATATTTAATATTTATAACAAATTTGAAAAAAAAAAAATTTTTATGTTGATTTATGAAAAAACTAATTTAAATGAAAATGTGACATTTCAAAATATTTGCATCATATAAGGGAGGGGGGAGTCTCACCTATGTGACCCGCTGTGATAAGGACGGGGGTTCAAGAAATCATGCAATTAGTGTACCGTGGTTTGTGGGAGTCCCCTTAACAGTTCGTAATTTTGTATAAATCTTTCCGTTTCCATTTTTTGAACTCATTGAAAAACGTCTTCACGTACGCATTATCTTGAATATTATTAAATAGGTCTATTATTTTGTAATTTACAGATGATTCTACGAAAAGAAGACGCATCATATTTGTTAACACTGGAAGTACAAACAGCCATTGATAATATATTGTTACAAAGTGACGTTCCCTTAGATTTATTAGACGTAGAAAAAAATTCAGCCGTTATAAGTAACAGTATCTGTAGTCCAAAAGTGCGGTTAAATTACTTCAAATAAAATTTAAAAAAATTTTTTTATATAAACATTTTAAAATTCTAGGATGGAAATTATTTACTAGTAACATATCGCTGTCAAGCAAATACAAATCGTTTAGAAATTCAAATTCGAACAATTGAAGGACAATCTGGCACATTACAAGTTTATGTAACACCACTTGTACAGCCGAAATGTTGCCAAGTACGACAATATCGAATTAGACCTTTATCTTTACACATGCGAATTCATAATTTTGATACAAACAGGTGATTAAATCAAATAATGGTTTTGGTTGATTTGGAGTTCAGTTATTCTAAAATAAACAAATACCACGATACTCAAATTATAATTGTATAAAACACATTGGCCTATGAATAATACTTTTCCAATACTTTAACGCAATCTTTGTCAATAGCTAAATTTATTCGTATTGGACATTCACGCTAAGATCCCCAGCGTCAGAGTAGCGAAAATAATAACTACTCATAACACACTAAGCTTATTACAAATTCTCTTGTTTTATGTTTTATGAAACACACCATCTTTTACAAGTTTTATGTCTATGGTCTTTAAATATTGGTAGTTCTAAATAGTTCTTAATTATACCGATAGCTAGAGTCTTCGTTAGTATAAATGTGCAATAACAAATAACTATTTTTGCGGTCACATAGCTATTCATGCTAACGCAGACTCTAACTACCGGTATAATTAAGAAGTATTTAGAACTATCAACATTTAAACACCATAGATATAAAATTTGTAATAGATGGAGTGTTTCGTAATAATGTATAATGTTTAATATATTATAATAACTAATCACGTTTTTGTATTCAATGGAAAATAATCGGCTAAGTGTGTTCTGAGTAATTATTACTTTTGCTACTCTGGCGCTGAGATCTTAGCTTGAATGTCCAAAAAGAATCAAAAGAAACAAATACACTATAATAATGTCTGCCATAAATAATATAAATAAGAGAGTGAGATAGATATATACGTAAATAATTTGAAAAAATTAATTTTAAATGGCTCATCTACATTTCGTAGGCGTGTCTTATTTATATAGTATTATACAAATCTTATTTATATTGTAAGGGACATACGAATTTCGGTACTTGACAATTTTTCTGTCATTTCATTTACCATAAACCGCGTCAAAGAACTTCGTTCTAACAAATTTTTGGAACATTTTACCATAATATTTCTAATTTTGTGGTATTTATTTATTGTTTAAATAACTAAATAATTGAGAGTTACATTCTACTGCATTATCATTTATGCGTAATAATCAATAAAGATTATTTTTTTTTAGACCTTACAATGTGTTAAAAATTCAAGGCGGATTTAGTATGGCTGAAATACATTCTTGGATATCAAACTGTTTTCCCGAAGTGCCAGAGAAATCTTCTATAGACGATTCGCCAACTCTCACATTTCAATCAACTTTTGTTAATACAATAGTCCATTGTACTTATAAGTAAATTAATTTCTTTTTTTACCTTTTCGGTTTTTTACGTTACAGGGCATAAGGTCATCAAATTACGATTTAGGTAAAGATTCAAAAATTTTGAATGCCTTCTAACTCAATATTGAATAATTAAAAATTAATTTCTTTAATATATATCTCACATATAGGTTTTAAAGTTAAATTTTAACAAGTGAAGATAACAGCTAATAGATTTAATTGTTTAGATACTCGACATATGATTGAATTTTATTGTTTGAACTATTATTAATTAGTATTCATAAAATACTATAAATATCCAGTCTATACATGTATAATATATATATATATATATATATATATATATATATATATATATATATATATATATAAAATAATAATTCAAACAATAAAATTCAATCATGTGTGTGTGTGTGTGTGTGGTAGTGTGTGTGTTTATTACCCAAATTTTAGCTAAAATTGTGGAGAACTCAAACATTTTACAAAAAAATGTTTCAAACAAAACTTTTCTTATATTTTTTATAGATTTAAAGTTGGGTCGAAGACCCATTGGGCTCAATAGACCCATTAGGCTCAAATTTCAGCTCGCTATCTCTTTTGGTTTTTTGAGTTAACGTGATGACGGACGGACGAACAGTTGAAAATGGACTAATTAGGTGTTTCTATGAACACCTATACCAAAATTTTCTTTGTGCGGTCAATATTAGCTATTAAACTTTAGACTAAAATTTATAACTAATAATAATTTTATACATAATATGTATGTCGAGTATAAAAATTTTTTTTATCGAAATATAATTTTATTTTTAAAGTAAGATAAAGTCGAATCAGTGCGTTAATTTTTTCAGAAAAGGAGAAGCAAAATTTGAAACGGACAATATTTCAACAATGTCTATAATAAAGGATTTTATTTCAAAAGAAGGAACAAAGCGCAAAGTACATCTATCAATAAATTACGGTAAAATATTTGTTTGTGTATTCACGAGCGTATACAAGGCGTAATATTATCGTTACGAGCTGATTTTTCAGTAAGCACCCCTCCCCATTCTTTTCAAATATCGTTTTTTCCTAAACGGTTTGAGCAACAAAACCCAAATGGAGCAACAAATTAGCACACATATAGCACCAATTTTTTTTATAGGTTTCGAATAATTTTATGGCTAGGATAAGATGGGGTACCATAAGGGATAAGATGGGACTTTCAGAAATTGTATTTTTCATGCTTATCATATAGGTATACGTACACACTTGCAGAGACCTCATTTTCTGCATTCAGCACACGCAGTCCAGCCTTCCAATCCTTCAAATCCTATAGTCTTTACTTAATATCCTGCCTCCACTCACATCATGAATGTATCGGAAAAAGTTTAATAAATAAATATTAAACGTAACGATGGCTTGTTTTAGAAGTGTATGTCTGAAAAATGGAGGTAAAACCCCATTATTAATATCATTCTCATTATTATTATAAGTACCAAAAACTTTATTATTATTTTAAGATGGGCATTATTGACGCGTATAAAAATAACCATATTTATATTTTTAAATGTTATTATAATCAGAAAAATCACGTTTCAAACAAAATGAAAAAACTAAGCAAATGACCAAAAACCGATCCTTCAATTTTACAATAGAAATCAAGTGGTATTTTCACCTTGTTAGTCTGTCGGCTATGTCGAGTGTTACAGTGGTGGTGTGTCATGTGCAAAAACAATCATGATTGGTCAATTGGTATTTGATATAAGACAGGTATCCCGTTTTACAGGCTACTCCATATTGCCCCCCCCCTTTCACCGACCACTTAAAAAAGAATTAGAAAAATCGAGAACAATTTTCTGTCTTTGATTTCAATAAAATTATGTTTTAATATGGGATAATTCCATTTAACGAATGGATGCGTAGATTTCCCTGAAAAATCTAAAAAAAGAATACAAATTTTTTTAAGTTTTTTTTACAGTATTGTTTATTTACAATTAAAATTTATCAGAATACCAATTTTATGAAGTTTGAACCAAAATATTAAATGTGTTGCTAATTTCTTGATATCTTTTTTAAGAATTAAATGAAGAAAGTATTAAACATACAATTAAATTATTACATCCAAAATTAGAAGAACAAGTGGAACTTTCAAAAAAAGTTACATTATTAAGGGCTTTAAAAGAACTGGATATAAATGACCCTGAACATGTAATGCAATTATCAATATATTATCAAGAAATATTAAAAAATGAGAAAGAATTAACTTCGAAATTAGAACGACAACCAAAATACTTGGATCGTTTATATGGTAAGTGTTTATATATTCAAAAAATTCAATTTAAGTGGTATACCATTTTAATTGACCACTCTCTATATATTTCATCAAACTCGCGTTTAGATATTTTTCTGTTAAATTTTATTTAAAAAAAAACTGTTTTATAATTTAAATCACAATAAGGATACGATATACCAGGAGTGTAAACTAGGCTGTCTGTTGTAAACGAGCCCTAAAAATTATATTTCGATTTAATAGATAACATAATTTTAACATAACGACGAGAACAATTCGGGTAAATATTTGTGGTTGCATCTATATTAGATTTTTTTGAAATATTTTTGGATTTTAGTGAAATTTGGTGACATTTAAACTCAAAAAATTTTTTAATTATTTCAGGTTTAATTACAGATTTATATGTTGATAAATTTAAATTTAAAGGTATAAATGTACAAAATGATATACCGAAACTTATTGCGGTGTTGGATAAATATAATTTTGATTCACTAATAAATTTCTTCTATGAATCCAACAAAGATTCATCAAATGAAAATGATGAAGAAAACGAATAAGTTCTTTAAAAAATAAATTACAGCATATTCGGTTTGTGTAACAAGACCGAAGATTCAATCAAATGCAGACCATCCAATCAAATGCAAAATTAATTAAATTTTTCGACAAAAAGATTAGTAAAAATAAAATGCAAATAAACAAATTCTTATTATGTTTTACACAGCCTAATAAAAATTATTTGAAACCAAATAAATATTTTTATGTTTACACTCCTCAGAAAATTTCCTAGTTTTTTTTTTAACTACACCTAAGGGCCACCGCACACCGTAAGATTTTCTGATCAGAAAATCTGATGCACACCATCGGATAGTCCTATAAGAAATTCTTACAAGAAAATCTGATCATACATTAGACAAAATTCTTCAGCAAGCTTATATCATCGGGTATCATCGGATACGTACAACGAACCACAATGAACCAATGAACTTTCAAATATTTTAAATTTATTAACTACTTTTTTAAGTAACAGATGACCTACAGCAGACAACATCGTAAGATTTTCTGATAAGAAATTCTGGTGCTATTTCAGACAGCATTATATGTACGCGCACACCAGAAATTCTGATCAGAAAATCGGATGTCTTATGTAAAAATCTTGCCGTGTGCGGGGTCTAATATAAAACATATGTTATTTAGTTACATCAGATTACATCAGAAATTCTAGTGTGTGCTGGGCCTAAATATAAGAAGAACAAAAATAAAGATCAACAATTAAATAAATACCCGACATAGTCATTCATAAAATACTTCAAATATGCAGTCCACATAGCTATAAAAGTTTATTATATAATAATATATATGTAAATTGAAATTGTGGAGAATATAAACAGTTTATAAAAAAATGTATCTTACAAAAGTTGTCAATTTTGACAAAACGAACATTTTTTTTAAATTTGTACTTTTCTTCTATGCTTTATAGTTTAAAAATTGGGTTAATGAACCTATTGGACTTATTTTACTTATTCACGAATTTAAAGTCAGTTTTTTTGTCCAGAATACGCCACCAAAATCTCAGTCCACTGTCTCTTTTCGTTTTTGAAAGAATTATGTGATTCTATGAACACCTATACCAAGATACACAACAGACTGCTTAACTAAACTAAGTCGGGTAATTTTATTCTATCTTTTATAGTTAAAAATTCGGTCATGGACCTAATGAACTTATTTTGCTTATTCACGAATTTTGAGTCAGTTTTTTTGGTCTAGAATGCGCTACCAATATTTCAGCCCGCATTCGATAAAATAAACTAAACCAAGTAGTTTAACAATGCAATTTGTTTGTAAGTAGTTTTGAATTACATACAAAAAAATAAAACTATTTCTTGTAACTAAAAATATGACTAATTAAATAATATTGATAAATTGAATTTACAAATATTAAAATAAATGATAGATAAAAGAAGTCAATTGCAATAAATCTTGACAAAGACCTCTTAAGGTAAACAGCATTATTATTGCAATGTTATAATATTAGGTAAGTAAACGGTGTAATAAATAAACATTACACTATCATATATATTTCACATTTTACATCATTGTTTTTATGTAAACAGAAAATTTTAAAGAAAAAAATGTAAATAAAAACAAATGAATGTTCATTACGAATACTGAAATCTTAAATGATAATATCATAGTTTTCAGTTTTTATATTTTACACTGTGTAATGACCATGATGTTAACACAGTAAATGATAATATACAGTCGAAGGCTGTCTTATTTTTATTTTTTAATCTATGAATGTAAAACGATACATTTGCATTATAGAATTTACTATCATGATTCAAAACTAGTAACTTTTATTCGTTGAATTTACTCATAGATAAAATTTTATCTATTTGAATTTTTTGATTTTTAAACTATCTTCCTAATTTCTGTAGTAAAATTTAGCACAAATAAATAATAAATTCCAATAATACAGGGGTACTGCGGCGAAACTTCATGAGTTAAAGTTAGAAAATTACTAATATCAAAAATGAAAAATATGACTAAAAAGTTTCAAATAAAAGTCCTTTCAAACCGATTAAAATTTGGCTTACTTATCAAAACAATTGATTTTTGGTATAATCCACACAATTTTAATTCAATTTTGATTTTTTTTAAAATTTTGTATTAAATTTAATTCTATTTAATTGTATTAAATTTAATTCTACAAAATTAGGGTTATATTTTTTAATTTTCCGTCCAATTTAACATATCTATAAAAAATTCAAAGGATACAGAGATCTGACTGCGATATTCTCAATAACATTAGTAAATATTAGTCGGTTTCAAGATAAAGTTTTCATATTAATTTCACTAAATTACTAGATAATTTTATTCATAATGTTAAATTTTTTTAATAGGGAAGACGCACAAATTTTTTCTTACCACTTCAATCGAAGCGTCTATACTTCACAAACATGAATTTGAAGTAGTTTTTTTTTTTTAAATCTTAAAAAATGGCCCAAATATGAACGTGCAAAATTCTTAATTAAACAAAGGAGATTTGCATAAATGATGTCATACATGTTCATCTCCATAGTGATTATACATTAGGATCATTTAACTATAAGAGGTCCTATCGATGTCCATGGGACTTATATACACTTACCTTAAAAATTTAAGATAAATAATGTTAGTATGCACAAATGAGTTGATGGTGAATAAAAATGTTTTATAAATTACATTAATATTTAAAAATTTTTGTTGGGCAATTTGTCCATAGAAACTGAACGCTTATCGTAGCTATAACTTATTCGTTTTTGACTAAATTTTAATTTAATTTTCTAATTTTGTTTAGTGTTGAGCCTAGTTTTTACATTCACTAACATTAAAATAAAAAAATTAAAAATATTTTTCAACAATTTGAATATTTTAACGTAGTTTTAAATAAAATATATTTCAAGCTTGTCATTTCAAAGTCTGGATCCAGAACATACATTAAAAAATTTAATTCCGACATTCGGAGTCATTATTTTTACCTGATTAATATATTGATTTGAAAAGTTCAATTATGGATATTGTAATGCATTTCACATATAGTGTAAATTTTAATTGGAACACATTGTAACACAATAAGGAAATTATAAGAAAATTTCAATTAAGTAATATTTCGATAATAATTTTGTATTAAATTCAATTATTACATTATTTTGAATAATTAATTATTTAAAAAAAAAAAAAAGTTTATAAATATAATAGTACATAATTATATCATTTATTTACGATTTAAACTCAAGTGATGCAGATATAAATAACAATAATTTAATTTAATTTATATTATTAATAATTAAATACCAGTGATTGTTATTGTATTGATAGTGAAAATTTAGTGAATATAAAAATAAAAAATGAATTTAATATCAGTTAAAAGTTTTTTAATATTCTTTATAATTTTCAATTTTCAAATAATTCATATACTGTGTGATAAAAATAATAATGTAATTAATAATAGTACGATTGAAATTTTTGATGAAAATCATATAACAAATATATTAAAAATATTTGCACCAATTTCAAAAAACATTCCGAATGCTGAATGTCGAAAACAAAGTTTATTATATATACGTGAATTACGTAAATTTACGATATGGGCAACTCAAAGTAATTTTTTTTGTTTTTATGTGAAGTGAATCTATAGATGTAAATTATTAGTGTTGTGATCTCTTTTTATTCTCGGCATATAATATGCCGTATATTAATTTTAGTCTTAAGTTTGTAACGCTTGAAAATATTGAAGCCAAAAACAAAATTATGCTATGGGTTGTCACAGGATTATCTAATTAGTCCATTTCCGTATATTCGTTCGTCCGCCGTTCCATCTGTCAGCCCTAAAGTCTTCAAGATAACTCAAAAACGAAGAGATATCAAGTTGAAATTTTGGTAATGTATGTTAGACATAAAAAGTGAGTTTAAGTTCGTGAATGAGCAAAATCTGTCGATGGGATCCAATGGATGCATGATCCAACTTTGAAACCGGAAAAGATAGAAGAATTAATTTAATTAATTATTTTTTAAAAGCAAACACCTTATGTTTGAAACATTTTTTCGTAAATTGTTTAGTTTAGCCACAATTTCAACTCGAAATTAGGTAATAAGATCATATATGTGCAATACACATTATAAACTATTCATAATTGTATATTTAGGCTATTTTGTGAATGCTAATCATTAAAAATAGCTCAAAAATTGATTCTGAACTATATGCCAAGTATCTAAACAATTAACTCTGTTACTTGTTATTTTCACTTGTTATATTTTTCGCTTTATTATTTACCATTTTAAATAATCTATACTTTGTTTACGATTTTTGAAGATAACAACTGACTGATTTAATTGCTTAAATACTCAACATATAATTTAACTATTGTTTGAACTATTTTTAATCATTACCAAAAATACTCTAAATTTACAATTATAAAAACAAATATAATATTATGTATTTTACGAAATCATGTTTCAAACAAAAGTTGTTTTGTCTTAAAATGACAAACATTTCTTGTTATAATTTAACATCTTTTTTGGTTTAAAAGTTGGATCATGGATCCATCGGACACCTTAGCATTGGTTTCGCTCATCCAAAAACTTACTTTTAAGATCCAATATTTTGATGCGGACAGGCGGACGCTGGAACAAACGGAAATGGCCTAATAAAGTGATTCCATGAACACCTATGACCTATATCAAAATTTTGTTTGTGGCCTCAATTTTCTAGCGTTACAAATTTTAGATTAAAATAAATATAGTCTGACATATTGTACATGTGAAGTATAAAAATTGATAAAACGTTATTTTTCAACATTGAAAAAAAAAATATTGTTTTGATTTTTGATAATCGAAAAACAGTCGAATCAATTATATACAATACTTTGTATATTTTTATAAATTATCTAAATTTATAAATAAAATTAATAAAAACGATAATTATTAAAAAGAGATAAAGACTTTTTAAGAATTTTTAACAAACTCGGAAAACAAATTTTGGAGTAAAAAAAATTTCATTTATTCTGTGATGTCTAGAACAGGTTAATTGTGAGATAGTAATAGGCGGGTCTAGCCTAGGTTCTCAATAAAATGTATTCCTTTACATATTAAAATACTATAATTTACACCTATAGAACTTCACTCCTAATTTGACGTTAATAACTAAGGGCCAATTTCTGAATTATTTATATAATTTTAGTGTTTGACTCAGCAACGAAATTTCCAAACGGTGTATTAGTGGGTTCAACATATGACTTAGGTAATTTTGATGAATGCTTACAAGTGGATGTCAATGTTGCTAAACAAAATATCAGAGGAAAATATTGTTTAGCTTCAATAAAATTTGCACCTTTGATTGAAAGGCCTCCAAATATGAACCTAAATCCATGGAGCTTAAATGGATCAACATGGGATCGAATTCAGGTCAATAATTTTTTTTTATAAATAATAACGAAATACAAGAAGTATCTGCCGAAGAATTAATTCCTTTTGCCGATTACCAAATTATATACTTTGTTTGCCATCAAAACTGTTCTATTTATGCATGAGCTCTATACAGGCTGTTCAAAATATAAGAGATCAAACTTTGAGAGCTATTTCTTCGTTTCAAATGCAAAAAAAAATATGTAAAAATTGTTCCAATTGAAGAAAATCTAAAGTTTTGATTATTTTAGGCTGTTCACAAAGCAAAGTAAATTTATTTTTGTACAATGGTTGTGGAAATACATCTCTGATTGTCAAAGAAGGTCCCTCGGCAGTAATAAAAAAAAAAAGTTAATAGATAATTATCCGAATTTTTAGTACCCAAAAATTTGTGTACCTTGCCGATCAATTATTGCGAGAGTTCTTATTAATTGATAGGCAAGGTACCCGAATTTTTGTTTTATATAACATGTTTTTTTAATTATACCATACTAAAAAATTCGGATCATTATTTACTAACTTATTTTTTACTACCAAGAAACATCCCTTAAGTCGATTCAATTACATATATAATTTTTTAATGATCTTTTTTAAATTTTATATTATTATTGTAGTTTCTATCAAAAGATCCATCGAAAAGAGCACGAGATGAAATACACTGGGCATTTTGTATACCTTCAGCCTGCACTCACACTGATCTACAAATACAATTAGAAGAAGTTTTGGGACAATATCAAAAGCTTTATAATATTAAAGCTTCAATAGATGTTAAACCACATTTGTGTCAAGTTTCTGAACCATTAAATTTAACACTTGGAGGAATCGTTTTATTGTAAGTAGACGATTTATTAATGTAGATATTGGTGGTAATAAATCGAATTATCAATAACAAACAAATAACAAAAATTAGTTAAAAAACTTAAATGAAGATAACAACTAACAGAGTTAATTGTTTAGTTACTCGACACATGATTGAACTTCGTTGTCTGTGCTATTTTTAATTAGCGTTCATAAAATACTATAAATATCCAGTCTATACTGTTATATATATATATATATATATATATATATATATATATATATATATATATATATATATATATATACATGTATAATAATATGTATTGCTATTATCTATATGTGTTGATTACCCAAATTTGAGGTTAAATTGTACCGAATCCTAACATTTGATGAAAAAAATTTTCAAACAAATAAACATGTATGTTTTAAAAAAAATAAACATTTTTTGTATTTGAATTTTTCTTCTATCTTTTATAGTTTAAAAATTTGGTCAAGGATCCATTGGATCCGATCGATCGATTTTTCTCATTCAAGAACTTAAAACTCACTTTTTATGTTAAGAATACGTCACCAAAATTTCAGATAGCTATCTCTTTTTGTTTTTGAATTATCGTGATGATGGACGGACAGTCGGAAATGGACTGATAAGGTATTTCTATGAACACCTATATCAAAATTTGTTTGCGCGTTCAATATTAGGTAGCGTTACAAACTTTAAACTAAAATTAATATGTTATGTATGTCGAGTATAATAATAATTATGTTTTTGCAATTTCTATAATCCTTGTTTCAGAATTTTTGTGGGTTTATTTATTTCCTTTTTGGGATTGGCCACATCTTACGATTTTCTAACAAGTATGAGAAGTTTTCGTCACATCCGTTTCCGAAGTAGGTTTTGAATTGTTTATTTAAAAAAAATATAAATAAATTTTTTTAATTATTGAATTCTTTTTTTGTTCTATATAGAAACACCACACGAAGTTTTAATGGCATTTTCACTTTCAAATAATCTGAAAAAATTATTGAAATTTGAAAAACAAGAAGATGGTTTAGATTGTATTCATGGTTTAAAATTTTCATCGATGTGTATGATTATTATGGGACATAGAATTTTGTTTGTTTTAGGATCACCAATTCTTAATTCAGATTTTATTGAATCGGTAATTATAAAATGCATTTATGCCTTTTCATTTAAAATGTTAAGATCAGAGAAAATAGACAATATAAATTTTTTTTTAATGGGTACGTGTACTTATGAACGCGCGTCAGAAATTATACTTCTTTGGCATTATTCAAAAACAATTTTTAATTGCATGCAAATAATTAGTTCCAATAAAATAATCAACATAGTCAATAAAGCTGTTTAAATTTGAAAAATTAAATAGATATTTTCTTACATTTAGTGTAACATAAATCATAACAGCAGCTGCAACCAGTGAAATTTGTGTGACGGTGATGCGCGCGCATCTTAAAATTTATCTCTCATCATTTTTTCATAACGCACCTAAAGAAGTATAACTTCAAAAATGAAATTTTCAGAATAGTAATCCTTGTGACTATTCCAATTTAAAAAACATTGTACCCCTTTACGTAATTTTTTTCAACTCGTGATTTAACATGTGAATTTCAATCAAACGTGGTTTAATATATAAATTTTTATTGATTTGTAAAAGAGTATTTTTGCCTCGCCAAAAAGAGCAGTACTTTCTAATTCAACTCTCTCTCTCTCTCTCTCTCTAATTTGTATATTTGATTTTTTATCATTTTTCAAAGGAAAAATGTACAGGAAGAATTTATATAAATAAATTGTATTTAATATTTTTAGAAAAAAATCATGTATTAACAATTAAATATAAATGAGAAAGTAAAATATATACGTAAATAATTTATCTAAAAATAGACAAATTAATTTTTCGTGACTCATCTACAAAATAATAAAAAGTGAGGGGGAAAGATCAAGAGGGTGAGGATGCCTTTTCCCTCTACTATAAGCCGCGTAGAAGAACTTCGTTCCAAAAATTCCAATTAATCCTATTCAAAATGATCGCATATGTCGGTACTAAAGCTAACTATTACCAAAAAGAATAAGAAACGGGTGCTGCTGATCTCGGTGGTTCAAACGTTTGTGTCACTGGCTGAAATGTACTCAGGTTCGAATCCCTTAGTCGTCACAAAAATTAATGTTTCGATGGACTGGCGTAGTACAAGAGACTATCTCAGATAAGATATGCATGAAGGTATTAAATTACCTGATATATATATATATATACATATATCGATAAAAAAGACCTAGAAAGACCAAATTACCACCCATGTGATCCCAATATACTACCAGCATATTAGCAACGAATGTATTAGCCTTTGTCCAATATTGCAAATTTTAAGAAAATTAACTAAAATTCCATAATTTTTCTAATAATTTTTTTTTACAGTTTTACAGTAAAATAGAGGCAATGTTTTTATTAAATGGTCCTATAATTGTTGATTCATTTTTCAATATTAGTGGATTTTTAGTATGTTATTTACTATTGTTAGAATTTCGTAAACGCGAACAAATGATAAATATTCCAATGTTATATTTACATCGTTTAATCAGGTAAATATTACGGTTAATGAGTGCAAAAGTACAATATAAAATTATTTTGAATTGTTTAATTTTAGATTAACACCAGCGTACGTTGTTGTATTAGCCTTTTATGGTACTTTATTTGTTAAAATTGGCTCGGGACCATTATGGTTGGAGAAAGTTGGTACTGAAACTGAAAGATGTAGTACATATTGGTGGGCTAACTTACTATATGTAAATAATTATATATATCCAGAAAAAATGGTATGTAATAATATCATTTTTTAATAATTTAATCCTTGGTACTAATTTTCGACCAAAAAATATTAGTATTTGAATTATACATATTATTATGCTATCCTATCCAATGAGTCTTTAAACAACAAAAAACAAAACTATTAATATAATTTTTCTTAAAATCAATAGAAAAAATCAATAGTAAATCAATAGAAAATGATTTCCTATTCAATCCTATTCAAAATGCTGACTAGGATTCAATAGTAAATGAAATTTCCATTCAATTAAAGATTCCTCTTCAATTTCTATAGGATTGAATGGGATTTTTTTATCACAGATGATTCAGATAGTTTAAAAGTACCTTTTTCATATCTCTGTCATAAAACAGATACAAACTTAAGTCTATAAAGCAAACAATGGTGTACATTTTTTTGACAAACTTACAACTATTACATTCCCTTATATATTTCATTCCCTTGAAACTGCTTAATAATCATTATAATTTTTTCCTAAACATAAATTTTATTTTCATAGTGTATGATTCAATCGTGGTATTTAACATGTGATATGCATCTGTTTATGATTTCACCGTTTTTGGTATACTTATTATGGAAGAAACCGACAATTGGAAAAATTGTTTTGACATTATGCATATTTGGATCAATTTTAGTTGCATTTTGTACCGTGTATTTTGGAAAATTAGATGCTCTTTTATTGCTGTATATGAAGTAAGTTTTATACGATAATTTTAATAAAGCAAGGTGCAGAGGATTTATCAAGGTAATATCCATTCGTTTCTCTAAAACCGAATTATTTCCCAAGTGCTTGATAAATAAAAACATTCATTAGATATCCTAAATAGTATTTTTTTTATATCTTTACATTATTATTTGTTTCAGGACCCTACGTGATCCGTTAGCTAATAAAACATTCCGTGGTATGTACATACCAACTCATACAAGAGCTGGTCCATATTTCACGGGCATGGCTGCTGGTTATATACGATACAAAATGAAACTGACCAATTGTCAAATTCCAACGATCATAGTATGGTTTGGTTGGATAATGGCCATATTTTTTTGTGAAGCTGCAATATTTTCAGCGCATCTATTTTATTTACCAGGCAGAGAATATGATCCAATGGCATCTGCTATTTATGGATCTTTTCACCGAATAGCATGGAGTACTGGAGTCAGTTGGATGATTATTGCTATGTCTACTGGAAATGGAGGTAAAAATTTTAACTCTTGAACTAACAGACAAATAACTTATTATATAAATGTCGATAATATTATCGATAAAAATTCAAGATTAATTTTGGTGGCCTTTAGAGAAATTTTGGTGACATTTTCGGTTCACGATATACGAAAAACTATGTAGAGGGAAGTGGAGTGGATTCATACAGATTTTACTTTTTAGCATGTAAACGAAAACCTACTTCTATTCTCGTATTTATCATAATACTGCCGGATAACTTATACATTATTTTACAAAATCAGATTAGTTTGCTGTTGCCAGGATTTAACTTAATTATATAAAAAGTGAATCTTGCAAGTGTGGAAATCGTTGAGTCTTGTTACCGCTTATCAAATCTAGTTTAATAAATTGACATGTTAGCTATTCAGCAATACAAAGCTAATTGGTAATAGTGATAGCTTCCCATGGATGATTATCCCATGGATGATACTGTATGATATTAAATACTGTATTTACTGTATGAATGTACCCCGTATCTGCGTGTACGAATGTACCCAAAAATGTGTTATCTATATTTTTGTTTTGCGGATTAAAATCTGTATCTGACACATTAATATTCACAGTAATAAATTATTAACTTATGTCATTTAGAATTGTCAAATCGTACACACTGCCGACTATCTCTAAACAATGAAAGAACACATGATGGTAGATTATTTACATAAATTTGAAATCGTCAAAAAGTAGGACAGTCCCGATATAACTACTGTACGAATGTGCCCCATGTACGAATCTACCCCACTTCCTCCTATGTATTTTCCTAAAAATTTTTTTTTGTATGGAATTTTTATCAAATAATTTTTCTTCCGTTTGTATTTATTTTCATAACGTTTTTTTTTTTAATTTCATTTTTTTAAATGAATTTTGTTCTTGATTATTCGTTTTCTTATTAATTTGCATAAGATCGAACGTGTCACATAAACAATAGTTTATATTAGTTAATATTTAATTTTCAGCATTTCTTGAGCCTATTTTTTCATGGAAACCAGTTATTACTTTAAGTCGATTATCTTACTCTGCATTCTTAGTTCATGGAGGACTTCAATTATACACAGTAGCGTGTGCAAGAATGCCGTTTTATGGAAGTTTTTATAATCTAGTGAGTATCTTTTTTTAATATAATAAAATTTTCATTTCATAATTAGTAATTTCTTTAAAAATCATTTTTAGTTTTGGTATTCCTTAGGCGATGTTACTTTGTCATTTATCGGGGGTTTAGCACTGACATTATCGTTTGAATCACCTATACTAGCTTTAGAAAAAATATTGTTAAGGAAAGGTAAGTGAAAATACAAAAATTATTTAGTTTTCATCTTAGACATATATGTTATATACTCCTATATGTATGATTTACAATACATTTTTTATACAACTTAATATTGTCTGGGGCATTTTGAGAAGGATCTGATATAATTATGTATATAAGCACCTATATTATAGAGTCCGTAATATTTGAAAATTTGAAGTTTTGTAAAATATAAATTTTAAATCAATCTTATGTCAAATTTACGTATATATTTTCAATAATTTTTTCGAATACAAATATTTCAGATCAGTCATAATGTTTACATACAGAAGCACAGTAAGAGACAATTATTTTAATCAATATTTAGGTCCAAGGAATAATAACCTATACATATTAATATTAAATTGATCTTCAAAACATTTGATTTGGTGCATGTATAATCTTGTTTAGAGTGAGAGTAACTCCCGATTTATAAAAAAAAATCTCTCCAGATTCTTTAAAATTTTTATTAAAAAAATATATATATATTTTCTCGCAATAATAAATTTTATTGTCGCAAAATCTAATGCAATTACTATATTTATATTTCACCTACATTATATGGAAAGCTAGCAGAGCCAATGAAAATGTCAATGAACGCTAGTATTTTGCATGCTCGTGCATGTGTATTTAAATATTTATCTCCAGATTTACTCGAGTACCTAAACACTCGACTTTTCGAAATTTGGACATGGCAACTCTAATAGCGGGAGTAGAACTCACAAATTCTGATATTTCGGATTTATATTGTCAAAAATTATGTTTTTATGTTTTGAATCCATTTTTCATGTTTAAGTTATGTTTACAGATATATTGATAATATAATAATAAATAATCATTAATTTTATAGATTCAGCAGTAAAGAAGGAAACTGAAGAATTAGAAAACAATAATAATATTACGACGGAAATAAAAGATACTTATAGAAATAAAATTGAAAATAATAATTTCCAAGAAGTATCTTTACAACAATAACATGATTCAGTAGATAGAGTCAATGAATCCAAAAACCAAAACAACGTTATTAATTACGTGCGTAATGAATTTTATGACACTAACTTATAAAATGCAAACTAATTGTGTTACATTTCTACCTTTTAACTGAAAAAATAAGTAAATGATGAAATTAAAGAAGCAGAATTATATTCATTATTTGACTATCTAGTAAAAAAAAAAAATTCCATATAACCAAACACTTTTAAAACGTGTAGTATTTCGATTTCTAAAAAAACTAATTTATCCTCGATTAGTTGATGAATCCTTTTTTGATTACGCCATATATGTAATACATGACTGACTGGATATTTTGTGTCTTTATCTCCAAGTTTTATTATGTTATTTTTTAAATTTTCTTCAAATGGTTATTTTTTCAATAATATTTTGATAGAGTTAAAGACTATATTGTGATATTCTTAGTTTTATAATAAAATATAATATATAATGTATAAATGTATATGAAATAAGACTATTTAAAATGGTTTAATATATAAAAGAGTAAACAATATATAGATATATAATAAATAAATTATTTTAAAATTTAACTATTTTATTATTTTTCTAAATAAAATACACCAATTACCTTGATCATAAAATGTTTTAATCACTTCAACATTAGATAATTTCAAACATAAACTTTCTAATTCATTTTCTTCAAATACATGATAAAATCTTAAAAATGTCTCTGATTTTTTTTCATCACAATTCGGTGTAATTTGACTTTTTCTTTTCCATGGTACTAATAAGTCTTTGTGTTGGAAATCTGTACGATTGGTATGCACTGGAAGTAAACAATTTTCATCAATTATTGCTTCCATAGTTGATTTATTATTGTGGTTCATGTTTTGTTTTGATCGTCGATTTTTTCGATCTTGTTTTAAATAACTTGATTTTTCATTATCTTTTGTTTGATCTGTAGCCCATACATATATTAAAGCCCGCCCATTTGGTTTTAATACACGAACTATTTCCGATATGGCTTGTAATCTTCGTTCCTATAACAAAAATAATTATGAGTGATAAAAGCGACATATATTGTGAAAAAAACAGGTTAAGACAAATTACGTAAAATTACAGTCATAGTTGCAACATTGTAATAACTTAATTAACTATCGGTATGTAATCCAAAATTATACCGATAACGACAGTGAATGGCATCGAAAACGAATTACTGATTAAAAGTACGAAAAATTTGCATACCTCATTTGCAAGATGATGGATTACAGCAATACTTATACAACCGTCTGCAACATTTGAGCGAACCGGTAGATACAAGCAATCACATTCAAATGTATTAAAGCCTCTTTGGTAGCAAACATTTAACAATTCAATACTTCGATCGCATCCAATCTGTAATATAATTTAAATTAAAATTATAACCAACGTATTTAATTTAATTTCAAAACGTTTTTTAAATCTGAATATCTTGTCAGTTAAACGATTCTGAATAAATAAATTTATTTACATCAAATATATTTGTATTTTTCCCCAAATACTTTCCATTACCGCAACCTACATCAATTAAAATTGACCCAATATCAAATGACATAACAAAATCTAAAACATTCGGCCATGGTTTTTGTCGCGTATCACTAAAATGTGAAGCAATTTCATTGTAAACATTGTGAACATAATTTCTCTCTAATTCCATTGCAATATTATTTTTTATCTCTACATTTTGTTTACGCTTAGCTGTATCACATTCTTGTTCATAACTACAACAGCAGTCACCATTTTGTAAAATTCTTCTAAATGTAAAAGATGTTCGAATACCACGAACTTCAGTTGTGAGGCCTCGTTTTGATGGAACCATATCCATTGTTCTAGATGCGATTCCATGCGACCAATCGTATCTAAAAATTGTATCATATATTTAGATAGTGTGATTATTCTGCAAACAGCTTTAAATGTAACTATTCAAAGGATCGGGAAAGCGAGAAAATGTACGCATATATCCACTTTTCTATATGATGGTTCAAAAGCAGAGTGCTTAATTTCGCAGAAATAGTTTCTTTAATTTACCTTGATTCTTTACTCATAACAAGTAACGACCGTCTGGGCAGAATTAAAGATACATGTCTCCCATCACGATGCCGAAAATCCATAACAACTGACGATCCCAAAGAAAGGGAGACAATTGGATCTTCAAAAACACTATGTGTATCAACATGCGGAGGAATTCCTACAAAAATTTTGTTTAATTGATAATATTAAATTGCTTAGAAAACGTCCAGAAACTACGTAACATTTAGAAAAAATAGTTTTAAATAAAAACCGAGAAAATTTTTTTCTGATTTCTTTTTCTACAGTAATTAAGGTTTAAAAAATGCAATAATAATACATAATATTTAAAGATTGGCTCGCTAATTTTTGAGATATCGCTTGAAACAGCTAAAGGATATCTTTCTTCGTATCCGATATTTAGGTCCAAGGAATAATATCCTATACATATTAATATTAAATTGATGAACATTTGATTTCGTGCATGTATAATCTTGTTTATAGTGAGAGTGACTCTATTTTTATATTTTTATAAAAAGAGAAAAAAAAATATTTTCTCGCAATAATAAATTTTATTGTCGCAAAATCTAATTCAATTACTATATTTATATTATATGGGAAGCTAGCAGAGCCAATGAAAATGTCAATGAACGCTAGTATTTTGCATGCTCGTGCTTGCGCATGTGTATTTAAATATTTATCTCCAGATTTACTCGAGTAAACACCCGACTTTTCGAAATTTGGACATGACAAACAGCTACAGGATATCTTTCCGATATTTTTGATTTTTGTCCCTCATAAAAATGTAAAAAATCAAAAAAAAAATGTTTGTCCCAAATTTCAGTATACCAAATAAGCTCCAAATAAAATTATCAAAGAAATTATGATATATTTACCTTGGCCCGGTTGGTATATGTTAACAGTTAATTGATCTGGACAGAATTCTTTTTCAAAACCACGATTCAATAATCGCTGAGTCAAAAATGAACATTCGGCAGGTATTTTTTGCGATAAAGGTGAATTTCTGTCAACATTATTTGTATCATAACGAAATTCGTAACCAAAATGCTTGACTTGTCGTTGTTTTAACATTTTTCCACTATTACTTGAAAAATCGCCATTTAAATTTATAGATTCCATTAATTTTTCTTCTTCTTCAATTGATACAAAATCTTCGTAAAGTATTAAGCCATTTGGATAATCATTAGACCATTGCATTTTTACATCAGGCACTGCAAATTTAAAAATAGAAAAAAATACTATCATTTTAGTAAATAATTTTTCATTCCCAAAACAAATAAAAAATAAATTAAAAACTATTTTAATCAGTATATTTAACTAAATCGTGAATGAATAAAATATAAAGTATGAATAAAATATTTACACAATGCAACACTAAATACGATCTTGCACAAACTTATATTCAAACATTGAACATTTATATCAGTTATTACATATTATGGGGAACCCATATTATACGAGTACCTGTAGAACTTGAATGTACAAAATAATTTTATATAAACAACTTTTTCAATGAACAGAAGAACGTGTGTTCATATTAAAATTCAAATCTGAATTATATGTAAAATCTTAATCGGCGGGTAAATGTTACTTACGAATAATTTTCTACCTGTTTCCGTAAATGATAAAAAAAGAATGTTCTCATCTTGTCCCATATTCATTTTACCATGAATTGTATTAAATGCATTTAAAGCGTCATTTACAAATTTAAAAACAACGAAACAATACGATTTTCCTGGCGGCATAACAACATTTTCTATAACTCCAAGATTTTCACACAACGAAACGAGTTTCTCTTCTGTGAAACCATTCACTAATCCTGCGTTACATATCAATACATTCTGAAACAATTAATTCATGTTATCTTGAAATGAGAAATTTAATCACGGGGTATTCCAAAATAATGTTTTCCTCACAAAAGACATAAAGATTAAATGTTTTCATTTCATTTAAAAATCATATTTTAGATAGATAAAATGAAAAATGGCAAAGAAAGTAGATTTTTATTCATTTGTTTGTTTTATCTGACATTATATCACAAACAAAACCGAACTGGTTTTTTATTATTTGTTTTGTCGAACATAATTTTGTTGAAAAAGACCCATACAACGAATAAACTTTTACATATTTACGTACTACATTTAGGATTTAAAAAAACATATTATTTTCATTACCGTAGTAGGCTGACAAGACGATTTAATTTGTATTTCTTCAAGTATTTTCATTTGAATACGTTTCTGTTTTCTTTCTATTTTTTTCCAAAAATTTTTTGAATAAGTTTTCTCCTTTAAATCGTTCATTTTCATAAGTTATCATTAATTTTTCTTCAAATAAAATAAGCTTTGGAGTTTTAAAGACTCAACATTCAACAATAAAATTATTACTTAACCAAATAACTTAACCAACACATGGCTGTCAAAATCTATGGATGTACGTGCATGCCAATACATACATACGCATAACATACGCATAGCTCCAATAGTTAATTTATTTTCTATAAGTTGTTGTACTTACTTTAATATTTAGGACTAAATATTAATAAATTGTTGGTAATATAGAAGCGTATGTATGTAGACTTCTGATTATGGCTGGAAATAATTTAAGTCCTGAAATTTGGAAAAATTGGGAAAGAACAGGCAAATCTGAATTGTAAGTAATTCACAATATTAAATATTTCGAACACAATTTATTATATGTATTATATTTGACAAAACTTGCATGAAATATATTAAAATATGTCTTAATAATCTTCGTGTCAAATACCGATCCTATAGAATCGTTTTTTTTATTTCAATGGTTGTATTTCATTTGTTTCAGTTTGAAAGTGTGTAAACAAATCATTAAAAATGAAGAAAAAAATAAAGATCATAAAAATTTAATTACACGATATATTTACGATCTTATTGTGAATGGTGTAAAAGGGACTATCAGAAAGGAGAATGTAGTTTCAGTTGTTGGTGAACTATTGGTATTTATTTTATATGACGTTCAAATGTGTTCACATAATATTTTTACCCGAGTAAACTTGTTTTAAATTATTGACTGTGGTGTTTACATTCAGTGTTATATATATACGTTAATTGCCATCAAATTTTATCTTTTATGAAGTATAGTGATATAAATTGTAAAGATATGAACGAGTAATTCCAGAAAATGGACATTCATAAATAATAAATCACATAGTTGTAATTTCTGTTAAAATTAATATACAACGGAATAAAACAAAATATAAAATTTTTACAAAAATTTTATTTTTAGTGCTATATAAGTGCTTTTTAAGATTTAAAGTAATCCACTATAAAAAGTTTTAATCAGAGTTTTTTTATCAATTTTTTCTTTGAAGAAATAACTTACTATATTTTGTTTATAATCAGCAATTATCTCGTGTATTTATATTAATTATTCAATAATATAGGGTTCTTAGCACTTACAGTTAGTTATTCTGTACTCAAGCTCTAAAAGGTTAATTAGCATGATGAACAACAAATATATATCAGCTTTCTTTGTTTATACCAAAATGGAATATTCACTGAAAAATTGTATTTAAATTTACAATATGAACCATATATTATGTGAACACTTCTAATTTAGACAATCATCATATACGCAGTCTCGGCTTTTTTTACACCCATGATATAACAGACGTTGAAAGTTATTCCAAAATATGACCCCACACATTTTTATACTCGACATACATAAGTCAGAGTATATTATTTTTAGTCTAAAGTTTGTAACGCTATAAAAATATTGACCCCACAAACAAAGTTTTAGTGTTGGGGTTCATTGAAACACCTAATTAGTCCATTTCCGGTTGTCCGTCATCACGATAACTCAAAAAAAGAGATAACGAGCTCTTTATTTTTGGTAATAAAATATTATTTGACTTTAACTTAAAAGAATAATTGGTTTAGGCAGTATCATAGACAGATATCGCACGAAAAAATAAATTAATTCATGAGTTACTATTGTTTCCTGGAAAAAAATCTATCTTTCATCTCTCTAAAGAAAATTGGTAATAAAAAATATAATAATAAATACTTTCATCAATAAAAGTAACCTAATTTGGAATTTCATCCCCTTAAAAATGGTTTTTAAACATGAGATTTTACAATTTTCAATTTCAGAGCATTTATTTTTAATTTACTATAGTTTTTAAAAGCAAATAGGTAGAAATACGTCTAATTAAACTAATTACAATTAAAATCTACAACCCGTGGCTGCGTCTAAAATAATAAGTTAGAATTAATAAAAATAATTGGATTTAGGTTTTGCATACAGAAATTCCAGCTGTTATATTAGATATTTTAAGTGCTATTGACGCAGAAACAGCGTCAGATACGCAAACTGATGAAAGAGTAGCATTTTGCTATATTGTTAAAGAATCTGAAAAGGTTTGTTAATTTTTTTCTATCAACTTTATGTAGATTGTCCAAATTATTAACAACAATTTATGCTTTTAGTATCTTTCGGATAAATTAGTAAAGGAACGCTTGGAAATTGATACGTTGCAAGATGTTGGAATACTTAAAAATAGAAATTTTTACACAAAATTCATTAAAGTTAAGACGAAATTATAGTGAGTATTAAAATTAAAATTATACTATTCTTTAGCACAACAAATGTGTAAAATAATTTTGAACAGATATTGATTGAAATTTGTGCCAGAAAATATTTGCTTTTAGACTTTCATTTTATTGAAATTTATTAAAATGAATTTGAGGGGAGCATACATAATATATTTGTATACCAAACACCACCCAAATAACGTGGAAGCTTAATGAATTTTAAAAATATTTTATGTTTGAAAAAATAAATATAGATCAAACTGTTTGAATCTAATATAAATTAATTTTAAGCTCTTCAGTTAAATATTCTATTTTTACAGTGTTATTCTTTTATATTATTATTAACAAATTTTTCAGTTACAAACAAAGGAAATTTAATTTATTTCGCGAGGAAAGTGAAGGATATGCTAAATTGAGCGTTGAATTGAACCAAGAATCTTGCGCAAGCGTTAATGCTACCAATATTCTTGAAATCATAAAGTCATTAATAGGTAAAAAAAATTCATTGAAAGAGACATTATATATACTTATATGTTATTAAAAAAATTTTAGGTTGTTTTAATCTAGATCCGAATAGAGTACTAGATATAATATTAGAATCATTTGAGACTCGACCCGAAAGGCATGAATTTTTTATACCATTAATCCGATCATATATGAATGATCCAAAAATTATTTGTGAAGTTTTGGGTTTTAAATATTCTATATATCAAACACATTTAGAAGGTTCTACTCCACAATCATTGTATAAAGTTACTGCTCTTTTATTACAACATGGTATTATAGCTTTGGATAACATTTACTGTTGGGTAAGTTAATTCTTTTATATTTTATGTTGTAGCTCTTACATTATCCTAAAAAATATTTAATAGATTTTGTTAAAATTACTTAAATAACTTTCTACCATGTCCTAGAATTAATTTTATTAATTTAATTAATTTTATATATAAAACCGATGACGCAAAATATTTATTTTTGTCGATTTTGTTTTGTTAGCTTGTACCTGACGATAAAGTTATGCAAAAAGACTGGGATAAGGAAATGCGTGATGCAAAAGAATATTTCCGTAAATTACAAGTAATCTCAATTAAAGAAAAAGATGAACCGCCAACAGAAGAAAAAGAAATACCACAAGATAAGTATCATTTAAATCAAAAATTTGGTTTGTGCCAAGCATTGTTAGAAATTGGTGATTGGAAAACTGCTCAACAAATGATTAAAAAAATGCCAGAACATTATACACTAGAGCAACCAGAAATAGCCAAAGCAATGTGTAATTTGTTACATGTGATAATTGAACCGTTATACAGAAAGTAAGTTGAATGTAATATTAAAAATTTTTTGAATTCGTCCAGCTAAAAAATAAATGGATACCCGATCTTTATTTGGAAAAAATCAGGCGACCGAGTAAAATGTTGGGCACACTTGCCTTATGTGTGCCACTGCCATAATCTCGTTACCATTTACCACTACTCAAAGTTTGAGGGTAGAAAGATGAAAAACAGGCCTGTTTCTACATTTTTTTTATAATATAAATCCTTTTATAGATTAGAATATTTTATCCAATTTTCTTGGTAATCACATTCTTTCCCTGAATTTATTCTACAAAAAAAAATGACATTTTCCTATTTTATCATTGATATTTCACTGTTTTTTTAGACATTGTAGATTAGCACCAAAAATCAATGGGCGTCCGGTATCACCATTACAAAATAAATTAGCACCAAAACCAGTTGAAACATTTGCCGAGATGCGTGATGTTGCAATTCCAATGCTTGTAATATTGGGACCATCGTTACATTACGATGCAACGTTAATGTATAAAATTATACGTATATCAAAAGCAGCGTTAACACAAAATTGTAATATTAATATAACTAATTCAGCGACATCATCTGGTAGTGGCCCGGTTATAAATAAACCAGTTCCATCTGATGGTAATTTATATTATGACATATTAAGTATATTTGATTCTGCCATATTGCCATCATTATCTTATATGGATTGTAATTGTTGTATCGCAGAGGAAATATGGAACGTTTTAAAATTGTATCCATATCAATACAGGTAAAATTTTGTAACTAATTAATATTTCGATTTAAGTAATTAGTTATTTGCAGAAATCCCTCAATAAAATGAGTTAAATTTTTTTTTTTTTATTACAATTTAAGTCCGCAAAATTAACGGTATTATAACTGCAAAATAATCATCAGAAATAGAAATATCATCATTTTTCCTCCTTTGATGCAGAAAACTTTGCAAGAACCCATATAATAAAAAAAACTTTTTAACAAAAAAGTCGTCGGCACCCAAAAATAATTAAAAGAGAAGTGACGAGCTACTTGGTGCGGTCCATTAGCCTATTATTGATGATTGCATGAAGCAAGTGCAAAAATAAATGAGGTGAAATAATCAACGAATAACGGTTTTCCATAAGAGATGGCTTTGAAAGTTCTACTTACTAGGCTTATTCCTTTCCTCCACTATATTAAATTTATTATTACTAACAATAAAATGGTTACAAAGGTTATTTAGATTAATAATCTAAATTTTATTTTCAGATATTGTCTTTACGGTCGATGGAAAAATGATACAAATCAACAATATCCAGAATTATTGAAACGACGTGGTGATGCACAAAAACGTATTAAAAATATAATGAAACGAGTTAGTAAAGAAACAATAAAACCAGTTGGTCGTCATATTGGGAAATTAACACATTGCGCACCTGGATTTTTATTTGATTATGTATTATTACAAATACAAATATATGATAATCTTATAAATCCCGTCGTCGATTCGTTGAAATATTTAACAAATTTATCCTATGATGTATTAGGTTATTGTTTAATTGAAGCACTAGCACAAGTACATAAGGATCGATTCAAGGATGACAGTACATCAATATCTTCATGGCTACAAAGTTTAGCTTCATTTTGTGGTGCTATTTTTAAAAAATATAATATTGAATTGAGTGGGCTACTGCAATTTGTTGCAAATCAATTAAAGGCTCAAAAAAGGTTGGTTTATTTATTTTTCTACAAGAAATATCGAATAGATTTTGCAATCATATTAAGGAAGTACGAGCGGCAGGCATGGTGGGGATAGGCTGCTCTGAGCGCGCGGTGAAGGGGTGATGATGATCACGTGATCGCGGCAATACGTATGGCAACACTGTGATTACTATGATTATTATTTTTGTTGTTATTTGTCAATTCAAAATATACATTGCGTATTATATATACAGTTGTAGGTTAGGTTACTTTACTATTATGATTATTGCTTTGCTTCTATCTCTTTCCAATATTTTTTATCTCTTTTTAATGGTCTACAGTGTTGCCGGTTAGTACCAAAGATAATCGACGCTACCGAATTTACTGAAAAAGTTCATCTCTTTAATTAGTCGGGCAAAACGGGTTTTTTCAATTATTTATTAAGGTTTTAACTTTAATTTAAATAGTTTTTTTTTAATTTCTACCGGCTAGTTTCGGAGATATTTACGAAAACGTATCACCCGTCTACCGTTTTGCCATAAAGCCAATGTTAAATATGCCTACTTTTGAAGTCATTTATTTATTTAAATAATCGGGCAACCCCCCCTAAAATTTTTAGGATCGGTTTAGATTTAGTTCAACTGCATATAAAAAAAATTCAAGCCTTTTATTAAAAATTGCTTTGGTGCTCGTACTTCCTTAAACAAAAAATCTTTTTTATCGTCGGTAATTTTATATTATCTTAAGTGTCGGATAACTTTGTTTGAAATATAGGGCCTATTCGACGATGCCTCATGCATTTAATGACAATTCCATCTTTTAAGTTACACGGCACCTCAAAGATACAAATTTTCCTTACATAAGTAAATGTGATAAACATAGACGCCTTCTAGGCAAGTCGAATAGAAACAATATTGGCTATAGTTAACCCAATTTGCATACATGCACACTTACAAAAAAGCGTTACAGTATTAACGTTATTTCTCTAGCTAATCAAATACCCAAGGCTTACAATGTTTTTTTTTCAGCCTTGATTTATTAATATTGAAAGAAATTGTTCAAAAAATGGCTGGCATTGAAGCAGCTGAGGAGTTAACGCCTGACCAGGTAGATGCAATGGCTGGAGGTGAAATACTTAAAGGCGAGGTATAAAAAATCAATACTATCATACTATTTCCACCAATAATTCATTCTTATTTTATAGGCGGGTCAATTTAGTCAAATTCGAAATACAAAAAAATCATCTCAGCGTTTAAAAGAAGCAATGGCTGAGCAAAATTTAGCAGTAACATTATGTTTATTGATTGCCCAGCAAAAATTCTGTGTTGTTTATCGTGAAACTGACAATAGTCCATTGAAATTAGTTGGTAAACTTTACGATCAATGTCAAGATACTTTAGTACAATTTGGGACATTTCTTGGCTCAACTATGTCAATGGATGAATATTCTGAAAGACTGCCATCAATACAAAGCATGTTAAAAGATTATCATATTCACACTGATGTTGCATTCTTTCTAGCACGACCCATGTTTACTCATGCTATTAACGTAAGTTTTGAATTCAGAAAAATTTAATATTAGTAATAATTGTAAACATAGTTTTTATTTATTATTTAGCAATAACAACCAATAATATTTTTTTACTAAAAATTTGCTTTTTTCTTTTTGGTTGTTATTTGCTAAGTCATAAATAAAAACTATAATAGACCTCCACAATTTAACGCCCGATACAATTAATAATTTATAAACATAATTTGAAATTACAGATAAAATATGATCAATTAAGGAAAGCAGATCCAAATTGTAAAAAAATGTCATCGACATTAAAACAGCAAAAATATTATGAAGCTGTTCAAGAAGTAATGGCACCCGTAACATTATCTGTCCAACCATTACATTCGACAAAAGTGTGGGAAGATATATCTCCACAATTTCTTGTTACGTTTTGGTCGTTAACAATGTTTGATTTGTATGTACCCACTGATAGTTATCAACGCGAAATTAATAAACTTAAAAATTTATCTCAACAAGCTTTGGACTCCAAAGATATGGTATGAAATAAACTTAATCTTTATTAATAATATTATAATATGAAACATTTGACTGTTTGCGTATGCGCTGAGATTTGAATTTTACGAAATCTGTTTCAATACAATTTTTCAAGTTTAATAAAATATAACTAAATTGAAGATAAAACAGTAAAAGACAGTATTCAGTAAACTCTCAGCCTATCTAGAATATTCTTCCATTAATTATTTTTCGGATTCTAGTCGTAAAATTTCTCCAATCACATCTTGTTCAAGTTAAGCAATGTTACTATACATTTACACTAATCAAAACAAAGTGTGAAAATTTAATGCGTTTATAACGCAGAAGCCATTATTTATCCAACTAAATTTTAGTAATTATTGATATTAAATATGATTAAGTCAAAATTGAAACGAAATTAACATACTTCTTAGACCTAATATTTACAAGGTAAATTTCAACTAAAAAGGCCTAAAAAATTGATACAATGAACTATATAAGATTCAATTTAACTAATTTTTATTTTATAAAATTATTGTTTATAAGGCGAATCAGAAAAATGAACTTGAGAATACAAATGTTATTCTTTGTGAAGGTGATGGTATTGAATACTAATCATATGATTGTATCTCACTCAGCGCAAAGCTACAAATTATACTGTTTTCAAAATGTGGATTTGGAGGGAAAGTAAAAATAAATCAATATTTCTTGAACTAAATTGATTTATTATTAACTTTTTGAATAAGTGATATTAATAACGGCTACTAATATATTAAACATAAACTTTTTTTAATAGGCTGTTGGTAAGGGGAAAAAAGAACAGGAGAGATATATAGCAATCATGGAAAAAATGCAAGATGAAAAGAAAAAACAACAAGAACATGTTGATAAAGTATTATATCGTTTAAAACAAGAAAAAGATACATGGTTTTTATCGCGTTCAGCCAAGGCTGCAAAAAATGAAACAATCACACAATTTTTACAACTATGTTTATTCCCACGATGCATATTTACAGCTGTTGATGCTGTTTATTGTGCTAAATTCGTTCACACAATACATTTATTAAAAGCAGCCAATTTTTCTACGTTACTGTGTTATGATCGATTATTCTGTGATATTACGTATTCAGTAACATCATGTACAGAAAATGAGGCTAATCGTTATGGTCGATTTTTATGTGCAATGTTAGAGACAGTCATGCGATGGCATTCAAAAAAATCTGTATTTGAAGACGAATGTGCAGGATATCCGGGTTTTGTTACGAAATTTCGTGTTAGTAATCAATTCTCAGAAGCATCTGATCATGTTGGTTATGAAAATTATCGACATGTATGTCATAAATGGCATTACAAAATGGCAAAAGCGATTATTATATGCTTAGAATCAAAAGATTATGTACAAATACGCAATTCTTTGATAATTCTTATAAAAATTTTACCACATTTCCCGGTTCTTGCAAAATTAAGTGGTATTCTTGAAAAACGTATAGAAAAAGTACGTGAAGAAGAGAAGGGTCAACGACAAGATTTATTTATATTGGCTACAAGTTATATTGGACAATTAAAAGCAAAATCGTCGTCAATGATGCGTGAAGCGGAATTCCATTCTGTTTCTGATAAACCACAAAAGAAAGTTGAAGAAACTTCATCTAATGTAGAAAATACATCGGAACATAATGCTAAAGTATTAAATGGTGAGAAAATGACCAGTGGTAAGTTTCAACTTTTCATCATTCAACATATTCCTTCACTCAACCTATAGACTGAGTGGTCACCCATTATGATTTTCACTTGTAGCTAAGTAATAGATAAAAAATAAAACTTCCCCAAAACTCACTAGGAATCTATACAAATTTCAGATACTTTTGTCTAAATCGTTCCATAGAGTTCGACTCAGTTTTTGATAAGTTAGTACTTAACTTCAAATAAACGAAAAGTTCACTTCAGAATTGTTAAGAAGTAAACAACAGTTTGTAAAACTATTGTATTTGAAAACGCGGCCAATTTCTATTCAACTTTTTCCATTACATTTATACACTTAACTGACGTTTTGTTGAAACTCACTTGTAGATCGGCTTATTCCAAAGCGATGTTATATGAACCCTTCATACTAAACTGAGACATTTTAATATAGATATTTTCAAAATAGTTGTGCTATTATAAATGATACTTTAACTACATAACCTTTTTTGTAATATAGAAAAAGAAAAGAGCGGATCTGAAAAATCAAGGGAAAATTCAAGTACAAAAGAAAGGCATGAAAAACGATCAATACAAAGAAAGGGTTCCCCATCAATATTAAGTATAACACCACAATCAAAATCAGAAAAAAATTATGTTGATGAATCGCCAAGGTAAGTATAAATCTATAATGTTAAGGTAGTTCTCAAAGAAATAAAGATAAAATCATAATTTTTGCAATAGTGATAAAATCAAAGACAAATCAAGTAAAGATAAAGAACAAGAACATAGAGAAAAACAATTACGAAAAGAAGAACGACGTGAAGAAATTGAAAGGGAAAAAGAAAAACGTAGAGAACGGCGTGAAGAGAAATTAAGTCAAAAAGAAGAACGTCAACATAGAGTAAGTAATCAAAACAAATAAGACATCTTTTTATTTTTTTAATTCATAACTTATAGCTATTAATTTACTTTTTAAATTTGCCATAGGACGATCGATATATAGATATGGTCAGTCCGAAAGAAGAAGAAAATTCAAGATATACCTCCGGTGATGATCAATATTATTACATGATGTCCTCAAATGGTGGAAGTATTCCGAGTGGATCATCGCATAGACGCAGCCAGGAAATGATCGAACCTGATCCTAGAGGTAATAGGAAAAAAATAAAAGTGTGAATATAAGACTCAACCTAACTAAAACGATTGTGATGTATTTTGGAAAATAAACGTAGTAAATAAAATATGCCGATTTTAGAAAAATTAATTTGTAATTTTCCAAAATGCATCCTCGATATTATTTCAGTTTATTTCCAATTAATATGATTTTAAATTATTAAAAAAAAATGTTTATATTTTTTTGTTTAGATGTGAAAAGACGGAAAATGGAGGGAAATTCTTCGAAGGTTAGTATCGAAGTCAGCTAGCGACATTGTCTAAGACAAGAATGAGGGAGATTTCAGGGTATTTCAAGATAAAACGCCAACATAAAGTTTAAAAAAAAAATTCGTTTTATTCGAGTCCATCTGTGGGAGGGAGATTGGGCTGACTTCTTAATTTTGTGCCTTGGATTATTATGTCACAAAAAAATCATCAAATTAAAAAATAAATAATAAATTTATGAACGTCTTAAACATAAATCTTAAACTGAGAGTGCAAAGAAAAAATAACTGGGAAATGATAGGAAACTCATTATGATGGATCTGGTATTACATTGCTTATTTTAATTTTAATCTGAATTGTATTGAAAAAAATGTTTCCACCATTTTACATTCTGAATGAATTTTCAACATGATCAATAATTTGTAAATGAACGCAAAACAATCTTTATTTTAATTTTTTTAAATATTATTTTCGAAGAGAAAAATATTTAGTGGATTATATAAATAGAATAATTTCGAAAGTTCGATTCAAATTACTACTACGCCAATACTATTACATCAATCATTTTTCTATATGAACAATTTTTAATTAATTGTATAAACGGGACACCATCATATAAAATGGAAAACTGGCATTCATCGATAAAAGAAGATTATTTTGAAGAAATTACAAGAAGATAAATTAATTTGTTAGTGTGAACATGCATTTAATTTTAAAACCAATTGTGTGATCGGACATTTTTTTTTTGAACAATTAAGTGTTCGTTTCTCTACATTATTTAAATATATTTAAAATAGACTTTGTTTCTCCTTGGAAAACTTCAGCCCAATCTTCCATCTCAAGTATTGCTCATTTATGTGTTTTTGGATAACAGGTAAGTGTCTATTAGAAAAAAAATGGAAAGGGGTTTTTTTTATCATTCTAATGGTAACCCAATTATTTATGTTCTAAGTCTCTATTTGAAATTCTCTGTTAATAAAATAAAATAATATTCACACTTTCGATTAAAAAAATTGAACCTGTCTGAAATAAAGTATAAAGAATACGAGTTTAGTCACGATTGGGAAAGGAAGAAAATACAGCACATTACTCAAATTTTGTGTTCAATTTATGTCAAATATATTCAGTTTAAAAAAAAAAAAAAAAATTACTTTATTTTAAACTTAGTTTTTTTTTTCTAAACAATTTTTCAAAAATCAAATGCATTCGATACAAATCGACTATAAAAGTATGAGACTTATTTGTTACTTTATAGAAAATCATCATAAATAACATTTTAATATTGAGTTTTGTGAATTATATTTAGTATCTCTATTTTTTTTAAATAGCCGAAGAAGAAAAATTAACAAAAGTACAGAATTGTTATGGAAATTCAATTCGTATCAAATTATATGTGAGATATAGTCGACAACAAAAACAAGCGACGACCTGAATATTTCAAACCCATTTAAAATTTATTTTAAAATATAATACGTTTAACTTTGAATAATACATTGAACTTTGAAATTCGTTAATTACCCAAAATGTATTTTACAATTTTATATTCATTGGACAAACAGACAAATTATTTCAGATTGGGATAATTTTTTAAAAATCAATGTGAACATAATTTTTATTAATTTTGAGAATGTTTGATTTACAAAATGTTTCACAATTTTATATAACAAATATTTCCTTAACTATATTTTCATTGCATTATCTAATTCTATGGAATATCTTTATATCTTTAAAGGTAATTTATTTTATAAACTTAAAAAAAAAAATGCTCATTAAAATATCGATTCGGAAGGGCTAGAAATGTTACAATTTTAAATTAACAAGAATATTGTTATTTTTGATGAGTTTAAAATAAATTTTATTCAAAAACATTTTTAAGAGTTTAGTATATAAATTATGGAACATTTATAATAAAGTAAAAACAAAAACATACAGGCTACATGTGAATTAATACAACACATTAGTGAAAAAAGTTAGAAAACCATTAACTTCATCTCAGTTTTCTTCAAAAATTTAATATTTTTATAAAGGCGTTCCAAATACACTGACAAAGTACAAAATTATTAGTAAATTTTACTGCTTACAATTTTTTAAGATTATGACAAAAATAATTTGTTGGGCACCAATTCATCGCATTCCATACAGTAGTTCCTTTGATTTTTAATTTTGGATTTATCTGGACCGAAGAATAAAAAAAAACCTTCTATTTCTACGTTTATTAATAATGAATTAAAATAACGAGAAACAGAAAATTTTTATTTTTAATGTTCTATTAATAGGGGTTAGGATTGAAACGTTTCAACCCAACTTTTCAGGGTTCCAGATATAGTGTAAATTAAATATGACATAAAAATTAGGAATAATTATGTTACAAGGAGCTAATTTTGCATCTTTTTCACTTTATTTTTCTTTGAGGAAAACTAGGTATTGATTTATTATCATAAAAGAAAGATAAGTTTCAGTGAAAATAATATACTGATGACTATATTTTAGATTAAATGCGTGTTCATAACTTAAATTAATTTAAGTATGGTGACGAATTTGAAATTTTATTTCCTTAATCTTGAGTTCTATAAAAACGCAAATTCCAGGTTATTTAATTCATAGCTATTACTGGATCAAATCTAAAATTTCTGACAAATTTAGAGAATTCCTCACTTAAGGTAGAGTACCCTCGGAAAAGTTAGGTAATTATTAGAATTATGCATATTATTTAGAAACTTTACCTTGTTAATGCTTAGTAATTTAAATCTTATTGACCTAGAGAAGTGCTTAAACGTTCAAATGTTTTCGAACTTTTTTTACTTTTGTATTTTTAGTTGGAAACGCGAATGAAATCATTTTATATATTTGTTGTTTTACATCTAGTTAATTATTGTGATCGTTAAAAATGACATTATAATCAAGGACATCGGTGTAATTTTTTTGATATTAAAGTTTACATCCTAAAGATTTATTGCAATTTCAATAGATAATTGATTTCATGTGTAGTTTCCTGACAGTATAACCTGAAAGACTCATTTTTATCGAGTATATTTTTAAACATAAAATAAAAAATTGGCTAAACATGTGGCTCTTGAGTTCATGATAATCAAGCTAAACAATAAAGAAGGCAGCAAGCGGATGAGTTCGTACGGATAAAGTCGGGCACGCCGCTATCAGCTGCGCTCGCAAACACTGATTGTGCCTCAACGTATGTCTGCAGAATCAAAAACATGAAGATCGTGAACGAAGAGGCGGCAGTACGAGTTTATCATTGGCACAAAATAGCAGTAGCGATTATATAACACCATCGTCGGCTGTTGAACGTACTGAAAAATCCGAGAAAAAAGAACGTTCTTCAAAATCAAAAGATAAACGAGAAAAACAAACAGATGAAGAAAAAGAATTGCGTCGGGAACGAAAACTTGGCCGAAAAAGAGTACGTGTGTGTTTATTTCATTAAAACGAAATTATGAATATTATCAAAGAAACTCGTTTGTTTACCCCAATTTTCCAGATTAAAATTTTTTGTAGTTTATAAATACGTATTTCGACTATTAAGTATTTATCTTATTAAGCCTTTTACATCGAGATTTACAATATTTTATTTACATCGTTTTAAAAATGGAAAAAGTTAAATACAAAAACCATTGATATCAAAAGTATTTTGGTAAGTGCGCAGTTTATACTTTCCAAGTATCTATCAAATTGCTACATCAACTAATCAGCTTACCAACTATCTTTGTGCTGACCAACACCAAATTAACAAGTAATCTCTTCAGAGAATTAACTAATTCATACTGAGGATTTTTTAGTCTAAATATGTATTTATAAAATAAAAAAATTTTAAATCTAGTAAATTGGGGTAAAAAATCGAAATTTAAAACGAAATTAGTTTTGCTCGTAACTTCTTGGAATTCCATTTGTAATCATTAAAATTATAATTTATAATAAATAGTATTAAAACTTGCGAATCCTCCTTATGACACAATGGAGTAAAACCAATGAAAGCATTTACCTTTTAATTTCGATAAGCCTCAAAATATATTAAATAATCAATGTTTTCCTTTAATTGAATTTGAATGCCTTTAAACAAATTTATTAATAATTAACGAATATCTATTATTAGGATCGAGCAGTTGAAGAAGCATTATTACAAGCAGAACAAAAGCGAAGAAAAGATGAGGAAAAAGGTAATTAAAAATCTGACAACACAATGCGTACTGAAAACTTCACAAACTTGTAAAAAATATATCATTGTTCATATAATTTACTAAAAACATATATTGAAATATTTTTTAAATATTGCTAAATTATCTTTCAATTATTAAAGTAAAATTAAAAAAAAAAAGTGATTAAATAAATTTATCATCCATCTGAACTGTACTTTTTACATTTCTTTGTTATTAACTTCCCAGTGGGAAGTCTTTGTAACGGACCGATTTTAAAATCCGGACTTTTGACATATCTTTACGTTTTAAAGTCACTAGAACCAAATTCGATATTTTAATAGAGGTGCCTGTGTGAATGCACATACATGCACACGTATGTGCGTTCTCGTTCGTCTCGATTATCTCAAGAAAAAATAATACTATTGCCATAGGACTGCTTTCATTCGACGCATAATTACATAACATAAAACTGAATGGTTTTCAGTAAAATCGATCGATCCATTTTTAGTTGAGGATAAACTGGAAAATAAAAAATACTTCGTAATAATAAACAAATTACTGTTTTTTTTTTATTCTCTTCATTAGAAAGTTCATCATGTTCGATCTTGGGAATCGCACCTACACACCACTTGGTTTTTAAAAAAATTTGATAGGGTAAATTCATATTATTATTAAGGGTTTTATAGGGTATTTTCATAAATGAAATTTAATTTGACAGTTAAAAAAAAAAACTATGATAACTAAAACCTGAATATTAAACCACAGGTAAATAAAACTCTTTTAAAAACGATAGCTTGAATCATCACTCTTAAGTTTTTATTAAAAAATATATAATGATTAATAATATCGATTCTTTTAAAGCTGCCAAATTATCAAGTCATCAAAATGGGGATTTAATTGAATCGCCGCACATACGAGAAAAACATCATCACAGTCGAAGTCAGGTAATTTAAAAATTCGAAGTCAGGTAGTAGAACCTCGATAATCTCTTTCATAAAATTTTGTGTTCGCTAGCCCAAAAACTTACTAAAAGACGAACCCTTTGTAACTTAAACAAATGGTCTGGATATTGGACCCCAAATGAAGTGTGTATGTAACATATATAAATAATATTTTTATATTAACTTGGTCTTCGAACTTGTCTATTCCCTAAACCTCACTGAGTTAAATATGATCCATTAAAAACTTCTTAACTTAAACTTTTGATAATAGTCCGAGAGGTGGGCGACAAGTATATCGTTAGAAATCTGATTCACGAAGCCAAATTATCGAAAGTATTTCATGCAATATCTCGAAAACTAGTCGAACGATCGTAAAATAAATATTATTTTTGCATTTTTTTAGTCTTAAATTATTATAAAAAACCCATAAATAGCGAACAAAAAATTTTAAAGTTTTCATCAATTTTTAAGGTTTTGCAAAAAATTTCGGAAAATCTAGATCACTGCAAATAACTTTTTTGATAAAATTCATCATTTAAAATATATGAATAAAAAATACATACACTTCTTTAATTAAAACACTAATTTTTAGTTAATACTCGTATATTGTTCGCAATTCACTTTTCAGCATTAGAAAGTAGTTGCAACGTACATTATTTTTTTACAATTTTAATGCCGCCCCTCCGACAAACGCTAACGAATCAGATTGACTGGCATGAGTCGATTTCTCTACATCATAAATGTGTCATAATATTAAAAAAATCAGCCGTTAGAAAATGCTTGGTTTTTTTGTCATTCACCTTGGCTATAAGTTAAAAACTCAATAACTCAAACTTTTTACTTGGATTTTGTCTCATCGAGGTTCTAGTGTAAAAGGACGAATATATTAGATGAAATTTATTAATTTTTTTTAAATTTTCTTTTATTAGGAAAAATCACCTTACAGTCGTGAGAGAGATCGATCACATGATCGAATTGATACAAGAGATAAACAATATCCTTTTTACAGTCGAAGTCAAAAGCACGACAGTAGGCGTCATCATTAATGCAAATGCATAATTTAATTTAGGATCATTCATTTTATTTTTTTTTTTAATTTGGTCTCATTTAATGTATAATAAAGTTGTAGATGTTTAAAAAAAAGTTTTTTTTTGTTAATTAATATTTTTCAATCAATATTCAAATTGTATTTAATAAATATTGTACATACAATAAAAAAAACATTGATGTAGATTTTAAAAGAAACAATGATTGAAATAAAGTATTTTTTATAAATATATATATATTTTGATAATTTTTTATGCAGATTTTCATTACAAAAAATGGTAGATGGTGACTGGAATACTTGAGTAAAAAAAATTAAAAAAGGAACCTTTAAAAAAATTTTGAAGGGGCTTATTAAATCGGTAGTTATGAAAATTAATTTCAATTTCAGGGTAAATATATATCTGACCTGCACATACGTTAGAAGGAAAAGATGCGAATGTTTGAATAATTTATATTTGAAACGTAATACTTTTACACCGACCTAATTATGATTGTGTCGGTAATATAAATAACCTAGAAAAATTAAACCGTTTCTACTTTAACTTGAACTATTAATAAATTTTCATCGTTTATGGAATAAATAATTGATTTTTCAAAAGTGTGATTAATTAAAAATGAAAAAGGTTCAATTTTTTAAAGGTATTAAGTTATCGAAATAATGGCTATTAGTCTAAATATAGCCTAATAAATAATGTGAAACTTTCCCCAATTTTTCTAGGAAATCTAGATGGGTTAAATTTAAAAAAAAAGGTATAATTGAAGGATGCAATTACCGATCTTTCGATGTACACGTACTTTTTGAATACTTTTGCTGGCTGTGGTAAAAGGTATCTTTATCATAATCTTGTATAATTTTTAAAGAGTGTATTTAAAGAAACTCAATTCTCTTGATTTTTGTACAAAATACTACTTATCCTTTATCTTCGTGATGTTTAAAATTTGATGCTAAAACTTAATTTTGAACGATCAATTTCAAGCACATGCGACAGAACACATTGAGACAATCCTTGTTTTCGCAATTTGATTAAGTAAAGTAAAACATAATGAATGTTTTGTTTTACATTTTGTTGATTATTATCATTATTTACACGTAAAATAAAACAAAAGCCGAAATAATTTTATATAAAACATTCCAAAATTCATTTGATTCTATGTCTGAGTAATAATTAAATAAATATTATCATATAATCTTGTAATTATAACAATGTTAATTAAACGTTAAAAATAACAGGTTATGTTTTTATAAATTTTTGATTATTAATAATCTCCGAGTACATACATATAATTAAATTTTTTTGAACTATGAATTATAAATTTTAAATGATTTTTTATGAATTATAAATTTTGAATGAATTTTTAACAAAAAAACTAATGTTTAAAAACAATTGAATGTGATAATTCAGTCAGTGGCCGGCCGAACCTGTCAAAAACCACGCAATATCAATGATAAAGTTATAGTTACAAACAATAAAAAAATGTGTTTACTTCTTTTGAGAACAAATTTAAAATTATAAACTATGATATTGGCATTCCTCATAGTCTAAATAAATTCGCGTCCATTTATATTCGCGTCGTTGATGTAATCATGGTCATAGAATAAATAATTGTACCAAAATCATGGTTTAGTTATCTATTGTCTATTTCATTTTATGGAATTTCACTGCATTTGTTAAAAGATGGAATAAATCTTTGTTTCAGTAATTTAATTTATAATAATTTTTAAATCGGAAATCAAAAGTATTTTTAAAATTTTTTTTTAAATTCAAAAATGTAGTACCAATATTTATTATTAATACGTGTAATTTTTAAATACTTAAAAAAAAGTGTAAACAACACTAATCATAAAAGAAAAAATATTGTTTTTGCAATCCGATTGTTTCAAAACGAATGAAAAGGAACCACGGCCATTTTAAAACACATTTGTCGGCCATGTTTGAATTGCAAATGGAGTCGATCATTTTTTATCGGTTAAACGACTTCAATAGTGTGTTATTAATGACACTGACACGCAGTGATTAGTGCTTATTAAATACATTAAATACTGTTTTTTTAAAATTTAGTTATAAATGTAAATACATACTTGGTATAAAACAAAAGCATAACATTTTATTTATGATTCAATGGTATTCTTGTTAAAGCTAAAAAACCGGAACTAGAAAAACAAACCATCTATCCGCCATAATGACAGCATATGTTTTCACGTGCTAATTTATGACTTTATTATTAATTATATTAACTATCATTCCAATGTGTTTAATGTATGAAAAAATAATAAATTAAATACTGTGTTTAGATGTTTATAAATAATAAACATTTTATAAATGAATAATATTAATTATGTGTGATTTGATTATACGTTGTTGATACTAGATGTCACTAAGATTATCATTATTAACAAAAAGGTACAATTTTCATATTTATATACAAAAATTATATTTAATAATATTCGATGAATATAAAATGGAAATTAATTTTCATCAAGTATTAAAATAAAATGAATTTTAGCTAAAATAATTTTAGAAAAATAATGAAAATGTCTATTGATAAAATAATGTATACATTTTTTTCTACACACATTCACTATAAATACTGGAAAATACAAAAAACAAGAAAATTAAAATTTTTTTCTTTCTTTTTCCAGGAAACATGCAATTCAAGCATTTCGTGTCGAGCGTCTCTTCATTTAATTAATTAATAATAAATCATATTAAAATGTCTGAAATTCAAAACATAAAAAAAGACATTTCCGAAGGATGTAAGACATTTCCTAAAATCTTACCAATGTCAATAAATAATTTATTATCTAATTACAAAATAACATCAATAAAAAATGTTATTAATAAATTTAATAAATTATATGCTTTATGTAAATCCAAAAAAATCGATAAGCTTCACAAATACAGGGTGATATCACACAGATTAAACATGATAATTAAAAAACGACAATTAAAATCATTTCAGAAAAATTATAAAAAAAATTTAAGGAAATATAAACTTAAGCTACGAAAAAAAGGGATTGAAACTTCTAAAACGAAAGAGGAAATTGTTGACAAGGATGCTCTTAAAAATAAAATTCGTGAGCAGTTAGATTTATTATGGAATTTTAAAAGAACTAATCCTCCACTATTAACACTTAAATCTAAAATAAATTCTAAACCTGAATTAAATTCTGATAACAAATCTATAAATCCAACAGAAATAGTTAAATCAATGTCTCCGAAACCTAGTACATCCTTCGAAAATCATATAAATTTAAATCATAAAATTGATAAATTATATACTTTATGTCTTAAAGCTATTAAAAATTATCAAGTGCTATTGGATAAACAAGCTTCAGAGAATGATACTGATGCAAAGCCAGAGGACGATAATAGAGAAAATAATTCAATAAATGGAATCATTCGAGATTTAGCATCACCAATAAAACCAACCAAAACAAAAGACATTACTAAAATAAAAGGTTGGCGCGGAAAACAGTTTCTGAAAACATCTTCAGATACTCAAATCTTTACAGAAACTAATAAGAATAAATCGGTTAATGATAAATGTATGGATATACCAGATCAATTGGAAATATCTACAAATTCTGTTTTTGAAAGTGAAGCGTTAGACAAATTTTTAATAAATGCCAAATTGAATATAAGTTATGAAGTTCCAAAATTGATTGCCGAAGAAGCAATTTCGAAGATTGATGATTTTAAAGTAATGAGCTCAAAAAATGCAAATCCTGCTGTTAAATCTATTGTAAAAAGTTCGGATAAAAAATGTAAGGCAAAAACATTGGCTGAAAAAAGAAAAATGATTGAAAATGATCGACAAAGGGATTTGTTACATGAAATGGAAATTAATGAAACAACACTTTTGAAACAATTAAAACGTGATGAAAAACGACATCGAATTGATACTATAAATGAAATTAGAAATACTTTAAAGAATCAATTGATACCTATATCACGAGAATGTTGGAAAACTGCGATGAAAACGGAAAACAACCATTCAATATCGCAAGTTATTACTAAAAATAAAGAAAATATTCAAATTACTGGCAGTTTCGATGATGATGCCATTCGTGTAACAGAAAATTTGAGTAGAACAGAAAATAAATACTTATATTATCAAAATTTACAAATAGTTGATGAAATTAGTTTTGAGGAAATTAAACCAAATTACAAAACAATGTTTAGTGATAGTGGTTGCAAATATAAACCAGGGCCTTTATGCAAAAAACCCTTCTTAGATAAATTGAAAAATAGTAATTGGGAGACAATAATTGTATCATTACCGACGGTAATTTTGGAAGTACATTCTGAATGTGGTAAAGAGATGGATCCAAAAATAAGAGGGTTCATTCAAACTGAAGTATCCGAAAAAGGTTTTATTTCAGATTTATGGGCAAACTTCGCTGCATCCGCCGTAAATCATGATAATACAAACATTTTTGATTTTCCATTAAAATATTCAAATGATCAACACAAAGTTTTAATGAAAAGAAAGAAACCTGTTAAATGTTCCAATTTTGTACATATTATTAAAAATGACTTCGAAAAAGATAAAAAGCTAGAAAAGATTTCAGCTGATGTATCTTCAGTTGAATATCAAGTAAAATCTGTTATGGATGGTATATTGAAATATTTTGAAATTCCGATGCTTGATAATTCAAATATAAATTATTGTCCAGATTGTCCTAAATTTGAAGAATCAGATAATTCATTTTTACCAGTTGCACAAGTTTCTGATGATGTACACGCAATACTTTCTACATCTCGTAAACGAAAATTACCCAGTTTATTAAAAACAGAACGCGAATTGAAACGATTGAGTGTTCAAGTTATTGAAGTGGATATGCAACCTGAAACAAAAGGAAAACGTATGTTAAGTAAAAATTGCATGAAAGATGAATGCCACATGGGCTGTGTTTGTTATGATTCGGATGCAGAGTGGCCTAGACACTGTAGTCGTGAGGATTGTATGTTTCAATGTCAATGTCGTTCAATTAAAATATCCGATAAGCAGCGCAGTCATCAATATATAACACTACCAGAAGGCTCAAATATATTATCAGCAAAAACAATGGGTCATATACGAGATCAGGCGCATAAAAATCTAGCAAAAGAAGAACGAAAATTTACTCAAACTGTAATTAAAGCGAATGATCAAACTATTGTTGTTGGCGAAGGTTGCCGAGAACGACGTAAGCGCGTAAAAAAGATTCCACAAAAGTACACAGAATATGTTAAAAATTGTGCTGAACTTAAAAAAATTCATAATTTCGAGGTGGAAAAATCTGAACAACCTCAACCCAAAACCAGACGATCACTTCGTATTTGGGGAAAGGAAGAAAAATCAAATGAAGATTCAGAAGATTTAAGCATATCATTAAATGTTAAAACTGACTTAGATAAGCCACCAGTTATTGTTAAACAAGAAATTGTACCCATTTTAGAAAATATGACTCAGTTAAAAAATGTTCTGCCTTGGTGTATGGTTCATAATTTATATAAATGTTTTTGTAACGGGCATGCGCTAGAAGATATTTTAACTCAAAAACCGAAAAAAAGCGTTAGTACGGAGAAAGAAGTAGTAAATGAAAATGAAGAATATATTTCATATACTTCAAAACGTACATATACGGCAGCTAATCCTTTTGCTAATTCGGAAATCAACGTTTCTGCTCGCATTCGCGGTGTTCCTAATTTTTATCTTAATCGTAATAAGTCACAATATTTTAAAACAAGAAACATTGAAATTCGTGAAAAAGAAAAGGTTTATAACTATTTCACAGTTTCAACATTAGATGCTAATAATACGGACAATATAGTAGAAATTGATAATTCTAAAAATCCGGTGAAAATCAAATTCCCTTATAGTCCAAATGCAATACAAAAATTAGATAAAACTGAAACAGAAACATTCGAAAAAATAAAGGGTAAAAATGAAACAGAAGTTATTGATAATACAAGATCAATTAGAAAAAAAATATTGAGTAGGAAATATTTAGGTAGTGAATTCATTGCTGAATTCCCAAAAATTATCGAAACAGAAAGGTCATTGTTGAAAAAATGTAAGTTATCAATAGCTGAAAATAAAACAACTAAGTCAGTAGAGGACAGCATAATGAAATCAGCCGAAAATAAAACAACGGCGTTCGCCGAAAATAAAATATTAAAGTCAGAAATTAAGGTGCCATTCGAAAATAAAATAACGAAGCCTGCGGATAGTAGAGTAACGAAAATAGTAATAAAAAAAGACTGCCTAAAACAAGTGAAATCCGATAAAAAAGCTTCATTATCTCTTGAGTTAAGTAAATTGCAAAATAGCGAAAAACAAATAACTTGCAATGCAGTACGTACGTTATCACAAGCACATCCAAAAAAAACACCTTTAGTTTTATCAAATTTAATGTTACCAGATTTATTGATGCCAATGCCTCATATAGAATCGCATTTTCGCTCCAAGAAAACAGCGTCCAAAACACAGATATATCGTTTAATGCAATGGGAAAAATTGAACGAGCATTTTCAAAAAAACTCAATATATATTTGGTATAATCCAAAAAGTGCTGGTGCAAAATTAATTGCTACAAAATCTGTATTAGATCGACCTTCGGAAAATTACATTGATGTTAAATGTTTTAGAAATATGACAACTGAATTACCTAAAGTTGTCAATGATTTAATAATGGGTATACCACCAGAGAAAGCTTCTGATGCAGAAAATACTTATGGAATATTTATATTTAATGGTAAGTTTTGGGAAATTCGAGGTATTATTTTAAAAAAACCATCGGATAGTCCAATAATAAAAGATGATGAAATAATAAAAGAGACGAAACAAGTTGGAAATAGTTCTGATGTCTCAAATCCAGTTAAAGATTTGCATTTAGAATCGAAAGAAGTACCTTTAACAGTGGCTGAACCTGAATTATACGCAGATACATCTTCACCTGCCTCAATACGTGTACCAATTCCAATTGGTACGAAAGATTCGAGATGGTTTATGTTGATTTTAGAAAATGATTTTTCTGTTTTACGAATAAATAATTCACACAAAACAATTAAATATGCTCAGCTGAAACAAGCATGTAAATTTGCAATGAGCGTTGCAAGAACTGTACGTTTTCTGATTCCTCGGAATAATAAACCTAACGATAGTAATCATCCGGCATATGGGGGCTATGCGGTTCCAGGACTTTTGGAAAGAGTATTTTTTGGTCCTTATGATTTACTTGAGGATCATGGAATAATGACTTACAGATATTTAAATGGCCAATTGGTCGATACGAAACTTGTTGATCGTTTAACAGGATCTAATGCAAAAAAAAGTAAAGGAATTTGGCTGTATACAAAAGCGGGGCAAATGAAAGAAATGAATTCTTTGTCACAAAATTCTAGTAGCATACCTACTGTGGATTTAACTGAAAATGATGAATGTGGAAATGAAATTTCAAATACAAATTGGGATTCAATTGAAAAGAATGATTCCAATGCTCCTATTATTAAGGCCGATAATTCTTCAATTTATATATCCAGTTCTTTGTCACCGTCTACGACTTCTAATAATAAAATATTTGTAGAATTCAATAATTTAGCTTTAAACAAATATTCGAAAAAATCACCAGAAGCCTCCAGTAATAAATTAGAGATAGCAATGCCAGTATTAGAAAAAATCGATTCTTTGATGAATGTTACCAAAACAACCAATGAAATGCCAACATTACAGCCGATTTCTTCTCCATCTGCTAATGATACGTTAACCGATAGTAATTCTAAAGAAATCTCACAACCATTACCTAGAAAAAATTCAGCGTTAAAACGGAAAAGAAAACCACAATTGCAAGAAATTTGCAATGATGATGATTTGGAAATTATTTCGACTTCAATATCTACGAAGCCAAAAGAACGAACAATGTGGTTGGTATCGGAACCAAAAAATTTAGGTTATATTGAGATTAAAACATTTTTAAATGGACGAATTGGTTTGAAATCACCGATAAATCAACACGAAATTGAATTTAACGAAATGAGTATGGCTACTGATTGGATTGATAAGTAAGTTAAATTACTCAAAAATTTGTGATATATGATGCATAGTTTTTATAAAAACAATTTTTTAATATTACTTTTTTTTATAGATTATTACGGAGATTTATACATTTTGTTCCAATTGATTTTCAAATACGAATGTTTTTGGTTGAGGATGAAAAAGCTTTAAAAAATCGACAGCCATTAAAAGAAACAGAACTTCGTGGGCATCATGTACGAAACAATATACTTAAATTTTAAAAAAAATTGTATTAATTTAATTTTCCAAATTTTAATTTTATAGGTAATTTGTAAGAAAGGTCTTTTTGATTTAACGGAACTTACTTCAAATGATATTGATGATTTGGGGATATCGATACGAGAACGTGAAAAGTTACTGGAACGACAGCCTAATCTGATCTTACAAAAATATATTTATAAATTAGGTGACACATTTTTACCTATTGAAACTATGCGATCAATGTTGCATGAAACTATTATAAATATGGTAAGTTTCTTTCAGCTGATTTTCTTGAGTATTATATTGAATTCTCTCAGGGCGACCAGAGCACTATATTGACCTTTATTTAAATTTTTCACATTTTGATTTCATTTTCCATAAATTCTGAAATGAATATATGTATATTATACTTGGAATGAAGCTAAATTTTTCTAGAATTGTGAAAACGAATGATACAATCACAAAAAAATAAGACCAAAAATAACCGTTTTCCAAAATCAATTAACTTTAAATTTTATTAAAAATCTATTAATTTTGCTCAATTTTTTAAAATGCATTATTAAAGTTCCGAAACTAGATTTAGTTACACATGTAATCTTTAAGGAAGCCAAAAGTTTTAAGAATAGCAATTAAGGGCTTCATTTTTTTTATTAAGAAAAATACGAACCAAAACAGAGACATCTATAATATGGACAATGTATAATGTACCCTAATGTAATTACATTGTATTTTTTTAAAATTTCGCGAACACATAACTAAAAAAGTAATTAATCAAATGTTATGAAATTTGGCAAGCACAATATTGCCAGGAACATGAAGGGCGTGCCCGAAAAAAATAGTAAGTGAAAATCAAAATTTTATTTTACAATTATAAATTTTTTTTCTGGGAAAACTTATCAGTATGCTCCCATTTTCATATTTAGATTAAACATCCCAAATTTCGATTGCGCGAAAATTGAAAGAAATGTATATTATAGTTTGTATTTAATAGATGTCTCTTTTTTGGTTCATATATTCTTCTTAGACGGTTTTAAAAAAATCATTTATTTGTGTTTATGTTGCTCAAAGTTAATGGTTTCTTAAAGACAAAAAACAATTTAAAACGAAAATTGTTTAGAAATGAAACGTTTTCTTATTCACAGGCGTCGCCAGCAATTCGCCGATTACAAAAAGAAAATATTAAATTGAAAAAAGAAAAAAGAGAGTGCTTGCTAGAAAATCAACGATTAAAAAGGAAATTTAATAAATTATCTAGACCACTTGATAAGAACAGTAAGTCATCTATATCTGGCGTAGATGCAGATGATGATGATGACGTCATTTTAATTGAAGACGACGATGGTCCCCCAACAGTTGCCAAAGGTGCAATTGATAAGGATCCATTGGAGTTCCCACAGGATAATTTAATTATAAGTAATGTTACTAGTCTTGCGGAAAATTTTATCGAAAATAACCAATCTGATTCACAAATTAAAGAGTCCATCAATGAATCTTGTAAAATTATTGATGGTAAAATCAAAAATAGCTCCAAATCAACACAATCAAAATCAACTCCTAATAATAATACACCTGTTAATAAAAATAAATTACCAGTTACTACTCTTGATTCAACAAAAGCTTCTGTATATGCTCCCGTTGTTCTACCAGATGGTAGATCGATATTAATACCTATTGAACCATCGAATGCAAATCGAAAGATAGTTGTCAGTGATAATCAATCGAAAAAGTACAAAATTAAAATAACACCGATGCCGTCACGTAAGAAATCTGTTTCTTTACTTAATCCTTCATTAAAAAATAATTCACAAGCAAATCCTACAGTTATAACACCGATTTTAAAAAGAATATCATCCAAATCAATAGGTAGTAACCAATCTTTAAAAAAAAATAATTTAAATAATTCAAAATTACCTGGCAAATTAAATACAACAATTACAATGTCAGAAATAATAGAAATTGATTAAACTTGAAGATTAATTTTTTTTTAAATTTTGTTAATAAACCAAAAAATTAACCAAATTAATATTTTATGTTAATTGTGAATAATGAATTGTACTTAGGAAACAGAAAATCTGAATTGATAAGTGAAAGAAAAATAATCGAAAGATTTGTAACAAATCTTTAAGCGATTTTAAACTTTTTATATATTTTGTTCGGAAGTGACTGTCGATAAGTGTGTTGTAGTACATCATGGATTTTCTCAAGGGGCTAATTCGTTTCGATTCAAATAGTCCTATTATGGAAGTTTTGAATGTGAATGTTAATTGTAGTTAAAAATTGAAGAAGCAATTTTCATAGAAAGGTAATTGAAATCGCCAAAAGTGTAATGTAAAATGAGTAGAAATTGTATAAGGCATTTTTGACCCATTCTACAAAATAATTCTGAAGAAGGTTTCATTTGAAATTATCTTGTCGTGGTGAGACTAATTATTTAATTTCTATTAGTACTCACATATACAATTTTTTTCTGATTTCGCGCATTATAGAATTTAGATCATTTGTGTCACTTTTTTAACCACATTCTAGCTTGATCAAAATTGTTTATATTTCTTACATTTTAAGGGTTCGATTATGACATCATGAAAGAAGGGTGTAAGTGTCATTTTTTTAAATTAAAAATACGTTTACGTTGAAAACAAATATTTAATTACCAAATACTTTAAAATGTCAATTAGCATTACAATCATACCTGGATAAAAGACAGTTCAAAAGACCGGAATCTCTAGAGGCTAAAAATAATGTGGACCATTCAATTATTCTCATTTAAACAGTTCTCTTACTTACTCAGATT